>VXAC01007009.1:826959-903597 GCA_013399225.1 Rhipidura dahli
GGGGGGAGGAATAAAAAATAGTAAATATCTTACCAAATCATTCCCTGGTTGAAAACCAACCCCAGAACATTGCCGCTAATGTCAAACTCTGCGTAGGATGGCTGTGTGGGGAAAGAAAGGAAAGTGTGCTGTTGCTACTTTTTTCTGCTGGGTATATGATGCTTATTTAAAGCTGGCAAGCAGGGATTCCTGGGAGGGCTCTTGCTGTGTGCACACTGCTTGAGTGACCAGAAGCAGTGTGGGGAGAGCAGAGCTGGAGCTGCTGTGCTGTGGGCTGCTGCTGCTTCTCTCTTGGCTTGCTGAAAGTTGGAAAGATGTATGGAGGTGCTCAGAGCTGCTCTGTGTTTCTCTCTCCCTGCTAATATAACACCAGCTGTGAGCATGGCACGGGACTATGTTTAAACTCCAGCTGGTGCCTGGCTGTGGACTTAGAGCTCTACCCTGGTAAAATATTGAATCTTGAAGCAGTGATAATTATGAGCTGGAGGGTAAATGCTATGCTGGATTATGTCCATGTCCCTGGGTCCAAGCTGCTGAAGAACAGAAACAGAGGGCAAAGGGAGAGAAATATGAGGGAATATATGACTTGATGGGTATCAGGTGGCATTTTACTCTGTGCTAGCTGATAGGTTGCTCCATATAAAGCAGTATTTTAGCTATCTGATGTGAGTGCTAATGGTGGCAGGTTCAGAACAGGTTGATCTGATCTATTGGCAGTATTTGTTGTTTCATAAATTATTATTTTGTTAGATTTGCCTATGATGAAGCTATTTCTTCTATATCTATCTACTTTTGTGCACACAAAGTTCAGGTGATTTTTGGCAGACGAAATTACATGTAAAGATTTTCTTGTTATGTTTTCTTGAAAAATAACTTTTTTTTTTTTTTAACTGCAATGCAGAAAACAGCATTCTAAGAAATGATAAGTGACGCTCCTATATTTTTGGAATATCCTATGTGGTATGTCTGCTTTTCATGCCAATTGCATTTACTTAATACTGTCAGCAATTCATAAAGTTGAAGTTTAAGATGTCTGTGTTTTATGATGAAAACTCAAGGGGAGCCTAGTCAGAGTCTGGCTTAGCTGGCTGCTCACAGCTTTGGGAAGGGATGGATGTAAACACTGTTTACTTTGTTCTTTTGATTCTGGTCCATTTCTACATTAAATCTTTAGCTAGAGGTTAAGATTGGCTTCTTTTTTGCATCAAAATAAAGACACCTTTCAGCGTCTGGGTTAAACAAGAAGCTTCCTCACTCTCTGCATTAGAAAAACACATATAAAATTGTGCTGGTGCCAATGCTGAGGCTGGGTTAGATAACTGTCAGCAAACCATCTTTGCCCAAGCAATGAGAGTAATTTCATGCTGCTTGGCTGCTGGGAGGACCTCCCTAGGCCACCCTGGGAGATGTCCTCTGCCTCCCTCAGAGGAAACACAAAGAGCTCCACAAGCAGCAAAATGCCTGCTGGTCCCCACCTGCTCTTCCTTGACCAAAGCCCTCCTCTTTGTTCTTCTCCAGAGGGCTCCTGGAAACCCTCCCAGTGTGAGAGCTAGGCAGTGGGTGCCCTGATCCACGGTAATCTTGCAAGGTTATTTTCATCTCCGTCTGAATCCATCTAGTTTTGTCCCCTCTCATGTGAATCCATGGGCTTCCCTCCACCCCTCCACTATTTTTGTCTGTGTTTTGTGCAGCTCCAGTACTGACTGCTTAGGAAATGCAACCTTTATGAGTGCCAAAGAGTCCAGTGCTGTTGTGTGTTGCACACACGTGAGAGGGGAAGGAAATGCTCCTTGTTCCCCTGCAGCAGGAGAAACAGCAGCTTCCAGCAGCGATCAGGAGACACTGCTGTGAGAAAAGCAGGTCCCTGCCTGCAGGGTGGGCAATGAGCAGGAAGGTCTGGGGCTTTGAAAAGGGATATAGAAGGGCCAAATATTTTGGGGTTATAACAACTGAATGAATATTGGATTATTTCTTTTTAAAGTCAGCTTCATGTTTTAAAGTTCTCAGATGGGGAGGAGAACTGCATTTTTGCAGAGTTCTTACTGGGGTGGAACTGATATACCCAGCAAAGCAATGCATAGACTATGTACACCAATTATATTATCAGGCAGGACCAGATGACCACTGGAAGCATTCAGAACAAATTCATTTGTAGCATTTGACCAAATGGCCCTAACTTGCTTTTATCTTCTTGACTATAAGATACTAACTCAGCTATAAGGTACTTACAAATCCAGCCTCTAGGTCCCAGCACCAACAGTAATTCACAAATCTGACAAAGCAAGCTCGGATGAAATCTCCCACCAGAATGGTTATGTAGGTCACCAGGATATCAGACACAGTGAGCCTCACAAACTCCTGCAATTTAAAAGGAGGAAAAAACCCCATTTAACTCCTGTAATTTCAATAGCTCATTCAGGACTGTATTTTTTATTAAGCCATTTGTCTTTATATGACAGTAACCTTCAGGTAAAGCATGCCATGAGCAAACTCCCTGCCTGTTTCAAACACTGGACAGTGCCTAAGCTTTACCTCTGTGCTTGGGAGCTACAAGCTCTGTTATGCTGTTAGAGCTGATAGCTGCTGCTGGCATTAGTGACTGCACTGCGTGCTGTGGCAGCACGGAGAGTGGGAGCAGAATGCTAATGCTGTAGTAATGCTGGTGTAAAATATACATATGCCCACTGTCGTTTTGGCTGTGAGTAGCTCTGGTATGGCTCAGCTCTGTAACTTTTATGTGGACTCCTCAGAAGATGGTTCAGTTGTAAACAAGAGCTGTGTGTAAGTGTAGAGAAAGGAGAGGTGCAAGACAAGAAGATGAAAGTACAGGCAGAAGGAAGACTCAGAGAGTGGAAATAACTGGCATCCTGTCCCAGTTTGAGACAAGTTTGGGGGAAAACATTCAAAATTAACATTCCTCTGTTAGAAGGCAGATTTCAGCAGACCCTCCCCCATCAGGTTTGGAAAGAAATTCCTTGGAGGAAAGTGAACAAACCCTATCTATTTAACAAGCAAAGGGCACACAGAAAAAAGGCATGGAAAAAATAGTGAATAAAGTTAAATAATAAAACCTCTAACTGTGAAGAAGACCTGGGTAGATTCAGAGTTTTTTTAGGTGTGGCTTTGCCCCCTCTTAAGTTGGGGTTTGGCATGGGCCCCTCTGGGCAGCACTGTGGGGCCTCCCAGTGATGTTCTGGTGTTGCTGAGTGGTCCAGAAGAGAAGAAGAAGAAGAAAAACCAAAGTCCCAGGGAAGGAAAACTTTCTTGCCTCGGCTAGCAGGCTAGCTAAAAAGCAATGAATTTTAACTCTCCATCTCTCTCCTGAGAAACAGAGCCGAAAGCTGGCTAAAAGCAGGAAGGTGCTTTCCTCAGCTCTGAAGAAGCAGGTACGAAGGAGAGTTATCTCTGTTTCTGAACACAGGCTGCTGAAAGAACTCCCCTGGCTTTCCTCCCTCTCTCTTAAAGGTGCAGAAAGGCACAGGATTCATGTCTGGGCATAGAGCAGGTGGCTGGGGATACAGCACCATAAAGTCGCCTCAAGACAGGTCCCAAGGATGCAAAAGGAAAGGCACCTACAAGAAAGGTTTTTAAAGTCTGAGGGGAGGAAAAACAAAGATCTGCTGAATGACAGCTCAGCTGCACCAAGGATCAGCCCCTTCTGAGGGGTGGCAGTGGCTGTTCCTTTCCCACACGGCTGAGAACCGCTTGGCTTGTGAAGACCCCTTGGGTCTGGCAGGCTCCAACTATCTCTGTCAGCCAGTAAACAATTGCCTTTACTTCTGAAGTTGTGCTTTGATCTGGCTGCAGATCTTCTGGGCGCAAGGTAAATGTTGCAGGGTGGGTTTGTGTGGTGGAACTCTGAAGACCTGAAGGCCTCCCTGCATGCCTTTCAGGGGGGTTACTTTTGCCTAATTCTGCTTTCATCCCATGGCCTCATGATGCATTATGGACTGGGGTATGCCAGGAGTTCCCTCGAGGCATGTCCTCTGTTTGGGTTTACACCTGCATCGAGGCCTCTCTGCACAAGTGCAGCAGTAAATGGAGAAGAGAGGTTTGCTTCAAGGCACAGTCATGATCTGAGCAAGAAGGTGGTGCAGGCATGGCGGCAGACTGCCTGGCCTTTTTGCCCTTCTCAGACAGTGCCTCAGAGCTGTGCATGCCCTGGTTGATTCCAGCCAAGGATTTCACCACCATGGCTTGAGAACCATGACCAAGGACTTGTATTGCCTTGGTGATGCTGTATGAGAGTGGGGAAAAGAGCTGTTGTTTGTAAGGAAAACTTCAAGCCTGGAAATGTTAAAGACATCAAAGAGAGAAACAATAATGAACCATCCCAAACCAACACAGAGACTTGCTACATAATGAATTTCTTACAATGCCAACAGTTGTCTCCCAGCAGGGTCCCCTGGGCACATCTGCAGGGTCAAGGGGAGGTGGGGTGGCAGTGCTGTCATTCCCTGCAGACAAGTTGTGGTGGCCAAGCAGCGTCCAGTATGTGATGTTTTTTACCACATCCTCTTCTGCCAGCTGCAATGAAGACACCCCCCAGCCAAAACCATCAGAAAATAGAAGTCCCAGTGGACGTGTTTGAAGAAATCCAAGACATTGAATTCCTCCCTCCTCCTTGCCAGTTACCCCACACCACGTGCAAATATCTGCACACAACAGAGTTACAGTGCTGGCAATAGCACAGAAATTCCTCTTTTGCCAGGAGCAGGGGAGCAGCAGCTGAGAGCCCATCAAGGCTCCATGAGTTTCTGGGGAGCAAGCAACCTGCTCCCTGCACGTGGAGGAGTCAGACCTCTTTCAAGACTACTGTATGCAGAGGGAGCCTCCACGCAGTCCTCCTGCTCCACATTGTTCATAGTTTTCCAGGGCAGAGCAATCTGCCTCAATTCCTCTAATTCTTCTCAGCTTAAAACAGAGTAATTTTTTCTGTGGATCAGTCAGACATTTATCCTTTCTTGCAGTTATCTGCCCACAACATGCCACCGGGATAATGTTAAAGAGGGGAGGCAGGGGAAGAGGATTATAAACTGTATCCTTGGGGTCCGCAGTAATAGAAATTGCAAACAGTGTCAGATGGAGAAAAAAATAGAATTACCCCAACATGCTGTGATTATAGGAAGACAATAACTGCTCTTTTCAGGGCTGTAAAGAGGAGCTGGAGACTCTTCTTGGTGAGTCTCTGCTCAAGAGAACCTGCTGCAAAGAGGGTGATTGTCCCTGCTGGCTGTGGGGACAGGGTGCATTCACCCTCAACTCTGGGAAATGCTCTTTGACAGTGGCTTTTTGGCTCAGCTCTTACTTTTTCGTTGACATCATCCATCAAGGCCAACAGGAAGGTGTAGAGGTTCCCCAGGAAGAGCGCAAAGATCCGCCCCAGCTGCCATTTCAGCCCGATGCGGGGGTGGTAGTTTTCCAGGGCAGCAATGGTTTCAAACAGCGGAGGGCAAAACATGCCCAGCAAGGACATCACAATTTCAACCTGCCACATGAGGAAAACAAGATAACTGCTCCTAGTGACAACAGTGGCTATCTCACTTTGAGCAGAGCAGGAGCTGCCAGCAACTGGTTGGATGTTTCTGAAGGATTTATAAAGGGGAGGGAGTCAAGGCAAACTCAGCTTCTGGCTTTGCTTAGCGCGTAGGCAGCACAGTGTCAGACTTTAGGGCCGGGCTGCACGACTCGCTCTTGCAGGAGCACTTTTGCTCTTATCTCAAAGGGATGAGCTCTAAAGAATTTGTTCCCTGTCAGCCCAGATTCATGAATATTTAGGTTCCTCAAGTACCTTGCAGTACTGCTTGCATCAGCTCCAAGGTTCTTATTTTAGTTTCAGAGGAAGCACAAGACTTGGCTAGTGTGCATAAAGATCATTAGTCAATGCTAATGTTTATTTTCCATGTTCAGCACCTTTGCTTTTGCAGTAGGCATTTACAGACTTGAATGGAAACACATCAAAAACTCAGTTTTGCAGCTCAAGATAATATGTCCTAGTGGTATCTTTGTTCCTCTTTATCATGCCAGATACTAAGTTGTACTGTGGTCAATGAGGTCATTGGCCAGTCAAGGTTAGCTCAGGCATGACTTACAGGCTCTAAGTTGTTTTACAGCCCTACAGGTCCCATTGGCCTATGGACGACTGTGTCTGTACAGGTGCAGGGAGTCTCTGATTCACATGTCTCTTCTTTGTGCTTTTCTTTCCAAGAGAAGTAACAGTACCCAGGACTGTATTCATTCAGATCTCACATTATGACTAGGAAAGGGTCAGACATTAAACTTTTTTTTTTTTAAGTAAGAATTTTTTCTTTGGGAAAATTCCATAGTGGTAAATAAAAGCATTTTGTAAGCAAGTGCCATCTTTCTGAGGTTTTCTGAAGGAATTGTGAAAACACATTTCTTTGAATTTAATTTGGCTTTGAAATATAAATACATGATAATGTGGTAGACATTGAAATTAAACCTTTCCATAAGTTGAATTTTTTTTGGTGTATGTGAAAAGCTTAAAGATTTGAAATTTTCATTTCAAAATCAGACAGAGAAAACTTTGACAATTGAAATTTTTTTGTAGGTTCTAAAATTTTATTCCCATAATTCAAGGTTGATGACAAAGATTTGATTTTAGAGTTATGAATTACGGACATTTCTAACACCCAGAAAGCTTTCTAGTACAACTCAGTTTGTAAATGCTAATAAGCAACTTAAGATGGTGGTTGGTGTTGACAGTGCTGAAAAGCCATTGACTTTTCTAGTGATTTATTATAAGAGTATTTTCCCTTCTCTGCAGGAGTTGTTAATTTTCCTTAGGAACATTCAGTGAGATCAATGTGTATTGCAGCTACAACAAGTGCAAAGGTACTGCAGGGGACTCCTGGGCCCTGCTAGGGAATCCCTCTGTCTTGGATGCTGTCCTCGTCCTGTGGCAATGACAATGCTGATGTCCAAAGAAAATTATCCCAGCAGAGAGCTGGAAGTGAAGCTTCCTTACCTCATTTCTCTCATACCACCCAGCGTTTTGCATTTTGGAAAATGTCTGGGAGCGTTTCACCACAAAATAAATGAGGTAGCCACTCCCACACAAGCAGCATATGATGAGGACATTGGCCAAAACCCGCAGGAACCTCCTCAGGTGGATATTCTCATCCTTGTTGCTTTCTTGCTCATCTACAATAGACTCCTGAAAAAAACAGGGGTGCTCAAGAAACTGGAATGCATATCTTGCAGCACAAGGAATAAGGTGATGTCACAAGGTGTTTCACCCTATGAAATGCAATCTTCTGCTATTCTGGCTATATCCAACTTGGTAGTTTTGGTTAAATTCAAACTAAGCTTCATACAGGCATTCTGGTTTGACTGATACATATCAAATGACAAAGAGCCTGACATATCCCAGGGGAACTGCACTCTAAATTAACACAAATTCTTTTAACATCTGGAAAAAGGGAGTTAAGGGAAGCGGGTCACAGAAGTTGGAGCATGCCCTGCTCATATGAGAGATGCTGAGTAGGTATCCAGCTTTCCCCTTAAATCTCTGCCACTCATAGGTGCTGGGAGCATTCCCAGGAACAGGCAGAGGAAAGTTAAGTTTTAATTTACCTTGAAGCTGGTGGTGATGGATGCAAATTTGTTGTCTGCTGTCTCTGGGTTGCCAATGAGGTAGTCCCAGCTGGTGAACATTTTCCAGCTGAAAATGAAGTTGTCATCGTCCCCGTCTGCCGTGCTCTCGTTGGCGTTGCGTGCCATCCTGCGTGGGGATGGGTGCAGTGACAGGGTCACACAGTGTTCCACAGAGCCACCTCGTGGCTGTGCAAAGCTTGGGATTGCTGGTGGGTGAGATGGAGTGGGGAGACCGTTCTTGGGCTTTGGGAATGAGGGGGTTTGGCCATTGGACTTTAGGTCTGAGGAGGACTGAACTGTCAGATGGTGTCTTCAGGGCTACACAGGTCTTCTATTAAAAATAGTGATATAGAGAAAAACTAGCATAGGTGATTAAGGACGTCAAAGATTGCTTCCTCCAGCTGGTGCATGAAGAAAGTCTATTTATGGTGCTTCTGGGTCCTAGTGTGCAGCATATGGTTATGGTTACCTTTAGTTGGTTAAATTTAGTCAAAACCTCCTGGTGCTGTCCAATACACCCACTACTGCACAAAGTTTCAGTGAGCCATCACTGAAACTGCACAATGCTGGAGCCAAAGAGCTTGCAGCAAGTCATGCAGGGAGAGAAAAAGGATTATTCTTGTTAATCAGCATAGGAGCAGATATGGCTTCTGCTGTTTCCTCTCTATTATTCGATCCCTGAAATCCTTCTGTAAGCCCCCCTAGAGTTCCTAGCACTAGTCCCTCAAGGAAGGCAAGAAAACAGATGCTTCAATTTCATGGCAAATGTACAGCAAATCCCCATGTCCCACTCCAGCCAAAGGCTCAAGAGGCTCTCTCTGCAGCAATATGGCCTGTTTTAGCAAGTGGTACAAATCCATGGGCTTATTCTTTCTTCCAAAGAAAGGAAGACCTTTTCATGGTGTGTCCTTCAGGCAGAGATAGAGGGGCTTATTTTTTTATTTTTAACTTTGCAGAGACCATTACAACACTGACAAGTGCTTTGGCTGCATCCTCAGTACCCTGAGGATGCTGTGGGAGCCTCACTGGTGTTTGGGGACAGTGCACAAGGGGCACAGAAATTGCGGCCACTTTTAAACCGTGGCCACTTTTAAACCACGGATTGGTGTAAGGACTCAACAAATACAGTCTGGTAGCATTTGGCTCTTTTCTGAAACCCTTGCACCATCTGTGGGACCCATGTTGGCATTCAGGAATGTTTATTTTGCAATGAAAGCATGAAAAAGGAACCTTTGAAATTTACTGCAAGTAAAATCCTACTTCATGTACAAAACCTACCTGTTTGTTGGCCCTGTAGTAATGTCAGAGGAAGGGTTAAAGAGATCTGAAGAGGAGGAGAAGAAGATGGCTGAAGTAGGAGAGGTTCAAAATAGTGCCCATGAGTACATGGATGAGGCAGGGGAGTGCCCAGGTCCCCCCAGCCCACCAGAGCCAGGCTGGTGGACAGGGTGGCTACATGCATGAAAACAGCAGGCACAGAGGCCCCCTGGGCCCACATCCCCACACTCCCCCAGACATCCAGCCAAGGCTGGACCAAGTCTAGGACCATGAGGGGAAGAGAGGGGAGAGTCATGGAGGGGAACCCAGCTGTGAGACACATCTGGGTGGATTTTGCAGAGGGAGCAATGTCAGCTGCACTTACGATCTTATGACAACCATCAGGCTGTAGCCAAACACGCTGATCCCAACCATGAAATACGCCATTGGCAGCCTGTATTTCAACCAGCCAATTGTCCTCTGGTTGTTGTAGTAGCCATAAAAGAGTGCTGAGTATTTGATGTAGCCCTGGAGGTAAAGCAAAAGTAATCCTTTGTGAGCTGTGCAGCTTTTCTTATTCAGGAAAGGTGTTTCTAGAGAAAACAGAAGATTTAGAAAAAGGAAAATCAACTGGGAAAAGTTTTTAGGGTCTCATTCTTGTCTGTTTTCTGCCCTAGCACCTTTGAGAGCTGTCTTCTTAAGAGTTCATCTTCCTAAGAGAGGGAAGATGAGGGAGAGAATGTCAGAGGATAGCGGCTTAAAACTAAAATGTAGTTTTGATCCATCACTCTTTCATCCCTCCCAGAAAAACATCCTTGTTGCTCTTTGTGGCTGTAGCCCACCTGCTTCTCCAAGACAATAATCAAACACTCAGATCTTGTAGAAATGCTGTAGCAAAGGGCCTTCCCACAGTGATGTGAAACTTTCCCTTTGAGGTAGGAGGCAGCTGATGCTCAGTACCTCGCAGATTTAGTTCCTTTTACTGGCTGCCACCTGCAGAGCAAATATAACTAAAGAGTGAAATCAAAGCATTACTTTCCTGTGGAAAGCAGAGCTCAGACACAATATCAACCATGTTGTCTCAAGTAAATCTCCATTTTGCTGTGCAATCTGTTAGGCATCCGACGAGCGTGCAGATCACCTAATCTGCATTAGCAATCTCTCCCTGATTTTCTGTCATATCTCATCCAAGTTGATGTGTATCACTGCACGTTGTACTTCTCTGGTTTTGCCCCTTGTCTTTTGTCTCCTAAGTTAAGTATACTTAATCAGTCTGGCTATGGTAGTTGAGCACACTCCACTTCGATAAAGCCTTTGGAAAAGATATAACTCGAAGCTCATATCAGAGCCTGTGTAATGGATCTTGTTTAGAGACACTGAATGGTTTATATGTAAAGAGGCTTGTGGAGGCTGTCTAGTTGATCCCCCAGCTCAAAGCAGAACCAATTGCAAAAGGAAGTGTTGTGGCTCAGGGCGGTGTCCAGCTGAGCTTTGAAAATCTCTAGGGATGGACATCCCATGACCTTTCTGGGCCTTTCTTCCAGTGTTTGACCACCTTCACTTAATCAGTTAAACTAAGCTCCCCCAAAACTCTAGGCTTTTTATTTGTAACTTAATAAAAAGCCTTAGTATCCTCAGGTGCCATGGGAGCTGCATTTTTGCCCTGCACAAAGTGCAGTGCCACAGGTCTAGGACCATTCTGTGTGTGTTTCTGCAAGCCCATGGCTGGCACACCACAGCAAGGCTGCTTGGGGCTCGTAGCCTGTTACACACAATGTCTGCTGGAGAGGCGTGGTGGAAAAAAGCCTTGTAAAACATAATGTCCCTGGAAGGCATTAGTGAAGTTTGTTTCTCAGGTTGTAGTTCCAAACCTTTGTCTTTTTGATTCATCAGATGCCAAGGACTGAAAAATGAGTTTCTCTGCTCACATCATCCAGTATGTTCTTTAAACCTCATTTGTGAGACATGGTGTCTGGTGTCCAAGTGAGATTTATTCCTTTCTGCTCCTTTAGAAATCCGTGATGTGACTTCCTTGCTGCCAAAGCATACATTTCCCCAGCTCCTCTCTCTTGAAAGATATTTTTCAGGATAACAGTATTGACTCTTCATTTATGCCTACGCTGATATATATTTCCCCCCTGCACCTCTCCTGTGGAGCATGCTGGAATAAACCTCTATTCATTTTCAAAGGGCAAACCTCTGCAAAGGGCTTCATTTAACATCTCCTGGCTGCAGAGGGTATTGGTGCACAGCGTTGCCCATAGCTGGAGATGCTTCTCAAGCTTGAGTGATTGCTCCTGATGTCAGACAGCAAGGGAATGGGTACTGGATGGGGACCTGTATGGCAGAGGGCTTCAGAGGATCAACACATCAGAGACAGCAGGGGAAGGTAGATGAGTGTACCAAGCCAGAGGCAGGAGACTGGCAGGTCATGGGAGTAAGCATTTCCTGGAAGCATACAAGCTCATCCAGAGGCAAGTGTCCTCACTAATAGGTCTGTAACTCATGGTCTCCCAGAGAAAATCAGCAGCTGCATTTCATCCACACTCCCTCAGTATGGAGTTTTTTCTTTTTTTTTTTGGTGGTTTTTTTTTTTTTTTTGGGGTTTTTTTTTTTTTTTTTTTTTGTTGGTTTTTGGGTGCTTTTTATTTCTCCTGGCTTAATGAGTTTAAATGCTACCACTTGTATTTTTACAGTGCACTGCTCAAATGAGCTTTTCCTTCCCTACACTGCCATTAAAAATGACCCTAATTCACCTCTGGATTTTGGATTCTGGCAGTGGGGGAAAGTGCTGGGAGAGGAAGAGTTAAAAGGATCCTCAGCAGACAGTGAGAGGGTAAAGGAAGGCCTGGCCCTGGTAGGCTCCTGGACACCAGTATTTGAAGCCTCATTAATGAATTAGATTAAATAATCTGGTTTACCACAAAGTAGTTTTGTTTGTTTGTTATTAGGTTGTTTGTTTGGGTGGTTTTTTTTAAGCTAAGGAAATTACAAAGGGATTTATTACAGAAGGAGGGAGCCCCGTGCTTGTAGCATGTGGGCCAGTGCTCACAAGCATTAAAAAAATATTTCCAGAAGTCACAATTTTGAAAGTCAGATCACAAGATATTGGTTACATCAGAAAATCTTCTTCCCCTTCACACACTTTTTCTTGGACTAAAATCACCCAAAAACACTTAAACCCTTTGGCTTAAGTCTTCAAAGTAACTGGGGTAGGAGGTGAATGGGTGTTGCAGGCAAGCACCCAGAGATGGCTGGAAACTTGGAATTTTCCTTTGGGTGCAAGTCCTGAACTTTGGTTCCTGCTTCCAGCTCATGTAAATATTTCAGGGGAACAGGGAGGGCAGGGACATGGGGAGCAATCCCCTTCCCAATTCCTTTTCAATGGTCTGGCAAGGTGTTCCCTGTCTGTGAAGGGGGTCTGCAGCTTGAAGTCTCCTTCTGGCTGCCAGGTTTGGAGCATCTCCAGCCTTCCACCTGGGTGCTTGCTGCCTTTCCAGTTGGATGAAAATGGCTTTTGTGTCTACACAGAGGTGACATATGCCAGCCAGCAGGTTTGTGTATGGAGGTGGTTCAAATCCATGTGCAGGTGTCTGCATGTGCACGTGCTGCTTTTGGCCACAATTCTGAGCACCTGCCAAGACTTTGTTGCAACAAAAGACTTCCCAGACTTCTTCTGGAAGAAATAGGTGCTCTGCTGGCTTATCTTGGAACAAATTCATCCTCATAGCACCACTGACTTCTGAGGGGTTTTAGGTGGTATTCAACTGATCTTTATGATTAACACTTGTGTGCTTACCTCAAAATCCCAAAGAACAGAAAAATCCATAGCTGTTGCTTGTTCAGCCCGGGGTACAGTTTTCCTTGGCATACTCCCATATGGCATTCCCATCAGGACCTGGAGAACATTAATAACAGTCATGCATATATCTAGTATAAAGCACCAAGGAATTTTTAACAGGTTTTTTTTTCTTAATGAGTCTGTTCTCATTTGCTTTTGGTTGGTTTTCCTTTTCTGTTGATTTTGATATATATTTTATTTCTTAATACTAGAGCAGCAGTTTTTAAAAACTGCTTAGCATTAATTTTATTTATTACTATATAGTATGAATTATGTATTTTAATACTTAATAAATAGTATTAAATATATTTATTAAAACAAATTATCAAATTTACTGCTAATATTTAGTATTAATTTCACCCAAATAACCAGAGGACTTCCCTTTCCCCGGCCATGTCCATTGCACAGGAAATATTTTTTTGAGAAACTCTATACTTTAATGAACAGCTCCAGTTGGAATGTCCTTGGTATATCAAGGAGTTCTTTGCTTGAACTTCATGGGTCTAATGCAGTAAAGGGATTAGCTTCATCTAGTTATGCAGAGCTCCTCCTCTGAGAGAAGTCAAGAGCACCGGGTCAAGCTTGAAATATAATTCATATTTTTCAGTCCTGAATCAAAAGATGTTCTCAAGGTGAGGTAAAGGGCAATTAGGTTTGGGGAAAAAAATACATGACAAAAAGATGCAAAGAATGGTTTTCATGGGACAGCCTGTCCTGATGGCACCAAGCAAAACAGGTCTTGCAGCTGGAGCAGAAGTTGAAGTCCAGACAGAGAATGCCAAGGGCTATGGAGAGTTATTATATTTACAAGCTGACTGGTGCCTATACCAAAATATCTCATTAGCATTCACAGCCTAGAAAGGTCCTAGCATATCATCTATCACTTATTTTTTAGGGCTACCTAATTACATTCAAAACAATTTATGATTAAATGTTTATTGCCCAGCTACTCCCTGTATCGTAACAGCTCAGTAGGCAATGAGTAACAGTGGGCACACTTCAGAGAGGAAAGCTCCTGCCATATGCAGAGTTCCTAACCAAACACATTTGTATTGTTCAGTGCTAATGGTTATGTCTCCTCACCCTGGAAGGAAACTGAGCATTCCCTTTCAATTGTGTGAGCAAGCACATTAAGGAGAACAAAAGCATGGTCCTCAGGAGGGATTCTGCACTGCATTTTAGCTCCATAAAATTCTGCATTGAACGGAACAGATGCCACTGTCTGTGGATTGCTCAGCCTTTAAATACTGCACTGAGTAATTTAGCCAGAGCTGTAATGGCTACATTAAAAAATTCTTCAATAAGCGATCATATAAAGTTTGCTATGAGATCCTTTTCCTTCTCCAAGAAGAGTGAGAAATAGAAAAACTAAAAATAAAACAATTGCTTGTGAATCATATGAATTGGAAGTACAGAAAAGGGTTATTTCCCAAGCAAATGTTAGTTGGCAAAGGGCCAGGAAATTGTCCATTCCCTGAAGGGCTGTGCCTTGGCTGTTGCCCCAAGGTTGTGCCCCTCAGAGGGCCCAGAAATGAGGGTATTTAATTATTTTCAGGGCACAATCCATTTCTTGTGGCTCTTGCAGACTAGATCTTGTGCCTAGGATTGGAATGTCATGTTCTTCACTTCAGTCAAAATGTAAAACCCGCCTTGAATTAGATTGTTGAGCCCCAGCTTCAGCTGCTGGGTGGGCAGGATCTTTGATAGCATATTAGGTCTCCTGATATCAATCCAACTTCTGCTCCTGTGTCAGTAAGTCTTTGTAAAGAATTGTCCTCAGGCATTTGATTTCGCTAAAGCACTGCCTGTTATAAGACATTTGTTTATCCTGTTGATAAACAGGACATCATGTCAAGCAATGGGCAAGATATTACTGAACAGAGGACTAAGCACTTACCTCTGGAATTATAACCAGCCCAAATATTAACCCAAAAAGGACGAGATTTACTCCATACATCCACCGCAGAAATATGAAGTAGGAAGCAACTGAGGAGCCAAAGTGACCTTAAAGCAGAAGACATTTCATGGTTAGGACTTCAGGAGGGTTAAATTGTCCTCAGCAACCCTTTAACTTCCCCAGCACGTTTCCCATGAGCCTCCCAACAGTGCCCACAGCTGATGGAGAGAGCAACACCTGGAGCTGCCAGGGGCGTGTGCTCCTTGTCTGGCACTGATGGCCAGGAAGCTGGAATATTGTTTGTATGAAGACAAAGTGATCTTACACAATGTCACACGGCCAATACACAGCAACTTCAACTTACTCTCCACTTCCTTTATCTTCATCTCCCAGGGTATGCACTGAGTTTTAAAATTTTCAAAGTCTCTCTTGAATTTCACCCATTTCTGAAACAAGACAACATTGCAGTGAGCAATGAGAAGTGTGAAAAGGGGGTCTGCTCCGAAGCAGGGCTTTCTAATACCAGAGTTTGGTAGCATGGTTAGGTGTGGGTGTAAAGTCCAAAGCAGGAACTCTGGTCTGGGTCTTATCTTTTGGGCTATTTCAGAAACTCAGTTCAATCCAAAATCCCCCCCATCCCAAGAGTTCACATTTATGATTTGAGTTTTAAGAATTTTAATCTTTCCAGGCTTTTGGAAAGCTGCAGTTGTGCTATGGATTCATCAGATTATATAGGGGTGGAAAATTCAGACTTGGGTCTGGATTGAAAGAATTGGTTCAGAATAAACTATTTAAAACAAAATTTTATTTGATAAAACACTGAACTTGAATCTTTCCTCGCCAGGCCAGCAGCTAAACTCCCATTGATTTCATAATCTCAAGTCTGGCTCTGTTTTGCACATCTCAATATAATCTCCATGACAACATGCAACTTGGCTACCAACCTCAGTCTCAAAACACAGCCATCATTCTCCCTGTTATCTCCTCATCTCTGGAGAAAATGAGATTTTACAGGATTAGGGCTAGTGTAGGAGTTTGGCAGAGCCTCTTTCACCTTTAGGGATACCTTTTCTCACAGATGAAGGCTTTGGAGATCCCAACCAGAAAGCCGTGGTGTTCCCTGCTCCTGCAAACCCTCCCTTGCTTCAGGGAAGGTCACAGTGAGGTTTAGGTTGGGGTAAATTTCCCCCTGTTCTTTCTGCAATAGTCATAGGTTTGAATCCAGCTAGTATTTTTTGAATGTGGGTAGGAACTTTTGTTCTGATTTCCTTGTGCCCCTTTTGCCAAAGAGAAGTCAATAAACCTAAAAAAGTGCTGAATACATAACTGAGTATCCAAGCCTTTCCCTGATATCCCTGCAGCACTTACCTTTGCCATCATCATCTTATATGCATACAACTTCTTGCCCTTTCCTTTTCCCAGAGCTCCTTCAAACTTCTCTACAAAATCTTGTGCCTCCCTAATTGGAAAACAAACAAGCAGGTCATTAAAGCAGCAGAGGGGTCCTCAGCTTCCCACCCCTGCCTGCACCAGTGGCAAGGAAGCAACAAAGATGGGGGCTTGGTGTTTCTCCATGCCTGCTCTCTGCTGGTGCCATGTAGAGCTCAGACACCCAGCCAGGTCCCCAGAATGCTCATGTTCAGGTAGAGATGTGCCCCAAATCTTGCTCCACACTTCTCTGTGTGCAAACTAAAAACCTGCCCATTCCTCTCGCTGCAGAGCTCTCCCAGCCTGAATGCTTGTTATAATTTGTCTCTCATGATGCATTGGTCAAGAAGAAAATAGCACTGCCTAGTGAAATAAACTCCAAGAGGATGCAGAATTTCCCTCCATGAACACCTCCCTAGAAAAATATCAGAGATGTGAAAATGTCCCAAGGGAGTAATCTCAGTGCCAAAGGAATGAGTGTACACTAGTCAGGAGTAAAATCAAGCTGCAAAATGAAATTAGTTTTACAATAGGATTTCTAAGGGAAATACAGAGAAAATAGTCTAGGTAGATGCTGTTATGCTACGTATGCTTAGCTTGTGAATAAAATTGTATTGTATATTGGCATTGCCAATGAGAAGAGATTAAATTTCAGGAGCTGGGAGGTTTTTTGCCATCCTAAGCCTGTGGGAAAGACAAACTTCCACTTGGTGTAAATAGTTGGCTAGTTCAGCCTGTAACCTGAGAAAAATCACCCATGATTTCTTTTGAAAACCTAAAGCGAGATTTCTAAGTGTTGAACATCTTGTTTTGCTCTCTTTGTGTTTTACATCCCTCATCTCTGCAATGGGGCTAATAATTTCTTCTCTCAGGGTTGAGTTTATGCAACCAAAAATAACTAATGAATGTACAGCATGCTGAGAGCCTTTCTAGAGACTCTTGCACAAGCAGTGCAACAGTTTTATTTAGGTTCATTAGTAGGAAGTAATGATTGCTATAATTCAGGCATAAGAAGAAGCTATGGGGGTACATTATCAAACATGATCCTAAGTAGAATTTCAGTCAGGATCCTACACCACTGGGGAAAAAAATGCATCAGGAATAACTCTGCTTTGCTCTTTTTTTCTTTTCTTGCAGAAATTTGGAATTTTAGGATGGTAAGAATTTATTTGTTACAAGCTCAGGCCCACAGCATGCCTGTGAGGTGGAAGAGCTGCTTTAATAAAGTTTCCCTGTTATAGATCTTTACCCAGATTTTCAGAAGTAATTGCCAGAGTTCACAATTCCTGATTTTATTGGAAGATGGAACAGGTCTTGGGCTTCAGGGCATAAAAGAGAGAAGTGGAGACACATGGTGACTGCTGGCCTTCACTGCACAGTCCCTGGAGCTCTGGGCAACCTCTCAGCAAACACAGAGCAGGGGCATCACCCCTCCCTGTGGGTCTGTGCGTACTTTGCAATGCTATTTTGAAATCCCTCCTGATAGAAAGGGGTTTCAGAGGATCCTTAACCAGTAGAGCTGGGAGTTCAATCATTGCCCTGATATGGGAATGGCTTGTTATGAGCCATTCCCTGTCAACTCATTGGTTTTGATTTCCCTGGTCTGCCCTGCCCCACTGTCCCCCACTGCCCTGCACTAAGGGGTCTCTGCTGCTGCCTGAGTTGTTCCCACCTTCATCAGGGGCTGTGTGGCAGAATTATATTTGCTCCATAAAGCTCTGCAATTACTACAGCATTTTTTCCAAGCAGCCCCATCTCAGGGCTGTGCAGTAACACGGCACTGTGCTGCTCTGATTTCTGTCTGACAAAAGACATGAATAAGCGAGCCAGGGTATGGAGTTTGCTTTAACAAGTAGCCTGGCTGTAGTGAGCCATTTGGTTTTAAATACGAGGGTAGAATGACCTGGCCATAGGTATCAGTTGAACAGATTTGCACTTTGTCAGTTCTTTGGTTACAGAGGCTGAAAATCAGATTCCACATTTTAGCTCTGATGGTTTGAACGCATCACAGGCTGGCCAGGTCCTGCCAGTCACTTTTCTTGATACTGGGGTATTAGAGCAGCAGCAAATGTGTAATTTCAAGGAAAGACAAAGTGCATCTGACAACAGTCAGGAGAGACCTCAGGAGTGGGGGATTCCCATTTTGAAGGGTACCTGAGCACTGAGAGCTTCTTCACCATCCTCCAGGGCTTGTTCCTCATGGTGGAAATCAGTTTTTTCTTTTGCTCCACCTGCTCCTTCAGCATCACAAGCTCTTCCTCTGACAGTGACTCCTCATCAGATGAGTTGGACGAAGCAGAAGAAGTACTGGAAGAGACACAAAATAAAGGACACAGAATATCTCACAGGGGTTACAGGGAAGGCCTTGCTTGGCATATGCAGAGTGCAGCTGACCCTGGGGATCCCACTCCAGTGTGGCACAGTGCCTCAACATCCCCTGGCCATACCAGTGCCCTTGGCACTCAGAGCAGGGCTCTTTCCAGCCAGGATGATGAGGTGGCATTTGTGCCCCTCTACGATTCACTCAGTGTCATGCTTTGGACTACACTTCAGCTATAGAAACATAGCCTACAGCTACCAGGGCTACAGCTGGCTCCAGAGAAATGGGGAACAAAATGGGACATAGGGAGAGAAGTCAAAGGTTGGGACAACGAAGATTTGGAAGAGGAAGAGACTTGAAAACACAAGGGATCCATTTTAACTGGAATGTTTCCATAGACCAACCAAAAAATTGTGTCCAGACACAAATTCTCAAGGTACCTTCTTTAGGGGTGCTTTTCTCCCCCTGGCTGTGGGTACTAAGACTCCATTACATGAGTCTGAGAAAATGATAATGGCTTGGAAACAGTTTGGCTGTGTGGCATTTTACACTGTTTTCCACTGTTGTGTCTCTTTTAGGAGAGCAGGAACTTATTTGCAGTCTATTGGTCTTCTGATCCACATTGGCCATTCTGATCCATATGCCACTGGCATGTCAGTATCTCTGCCAGTCTGAATAAGGCACCATAGTCAGGGATTGTTTAATTACCTGTTTTTCCTGTCTTTCTTCTGTTTGTTCTCCCCCTCCTTCCCTCTCTTGGTTGTTTTCTTTTCTTTGTTTTCTGATTCCTTTTGATCTTTGGTAGGAGCCGTTCTGCCTCTGTCTTTCTTCTGGCTTCCTTCCTCTCTTGCCTTTTTTCCATCTCTGTTTTTCCTTTGGTAGTTTTTTCTCCTAGAAGCTTTGTTTTGTTGGCTGCCATTGTCTTCCTCTTTGCTCTCATTTTCTTCTTTGTCTTCTTTGTCTTCTTTTCCTTTGTCTTCCTCTTGCTTTTTGCTTTGAAGTCTGCTTGCTCTGCCAGTTTCCCTGCGGGGTTGTTTGTTAGTTGTCTTGTCCTTTACTTCATCTTCTGCAAATGAAAAAAAAAACAATTACATTGGGAAATCCATGCTGGCAGAATAAAGATTCATCAGAAAAGCATGGGCAGCCAGGACACCTGATGCACACCCTGGCAAATTCAAAGAGCAGGTGCCTGTTGATCTCGATGGGATTTGTGTCATGCCCTATCCAAGAATCAGGTGTATCTCTTTGGTCATGCAACTCCCATTTAAGACAGGGAAATTTAGCACATCAGTGACTTACATGTGACCATAAGAAAATTGGAAATTAATTACAAATGCAAAAGCCCATCCAACAGACAGCACAGACAGATATCTCTCTGACCTGTAAACACACCAGAATAAAGGAGACAGAAATTGCAGTCTGTTACACAATGTGTAGTTTGCTTGTTGATGTGATGTCCTTGAAAGATGTTTACTTTTCAAGGCTGGGAATGGAGTTCTTCTATTTATAGAGAGAAAAGGTACAGCACAGGCAGTATCAGGTTTTGTTTCTCTGAGTTTTCTTCTATATTGAATGGTCTGTATTCAGAGAGGAAAAAGACAGGTAGTCTCTGAGAAATATTTCATTCTTACTGGCATTGCAAACTAAAATTTCTTTCCAGAAGTGCTTCCAGCTTAAAGGACTGAAATGGAGCATGATTTAATTGCAGAATATTATGGAAAAGGGGAAAAAAACATTCAACCCCCCCCCAGCTTTATTCATCTCTTTCACTGCTAAGTCTCTTAAAATCAATAGTAAGTTTTCCAGAGTATTCTGGCTTTCAATATTCCAAAATTTCTAGCTGATGAAGGTAAAGAGTTGGAGATATTGTAATAGAAGGATATTGTACTGGAATGGGATCCAGAATGTAAAATGAGGAGCCCAAAAGGGGAGAAAAACAGAAACAAAAAAGATTTTGAGCTTTTGCATTTTTGATTTGGTGAAAAGCTAGAAATTAATAACAAGCTAATAGTTTCTGCCTGTTAGTGGCAAAAAATTAGAAGGCAGTGGTTGTCACATTTGACGCTGGAAATGAGAGGAAGTTTCCAACTATTTCTCAGGAGCCTTCGGCAGGTTTCAGTTATTATGAAATGGTCAATCTAAACTGAATTTTGGTCAATCATCTAGGTCAAAGGACCACCTGTTCTCTTCAGGAAAAATGTTCATTTTGGACAGCCAATGATCTAGCATTTTTCTGATTTGCAACCTATGAAGTGTTAGGTTAAATGGGAAGTATTCATTTGTTACCTTTATCTTACTGGCTCTTTTGCCTATATGGAAAAGGTGGATATGATTTAAAAAAAAAAAAAAATCCCAGTAGTTTGCTGATTACTCTCTCATATTTTGTGAGTAATACAGACACAGTTGTGAACCGTTTTTGCAGTAACAGCTACATTTATATCACATAACCAGCACTGTCCTGCTCTTACCTCTTAGCTCTCTCTCTTTAGTTATAGTATACATGCAGAGTTAAAGGTGTTCTTAGTCCTGTCATGGGCTTTTCCTGCTTTTGCTCACAGTCATCAGTCTCCCTTCAATCCATTTTCATTATTTTCTTCTTGTGGCCATGCTTAATCAAGATCCCAGTGTATTATGGTCTAAGCAAGCATTACAGGGAGGGCAAGCAGGACCTCAGTATAGTGCAAAGCAGTCCCAGCCCTGCTCAGGGTGGTGCTTTACTGCAGTGCCTGATTTACTAGGGGCTGACTCCCAAGGGATGTGGGTTCTGACAGCCTCCCACTCTGGAAACATGGATAAAAGAGGACAGACTGCTTAAGAATGGTGGTTTACATATCACTATTGTAAGTCAAACCTCAGGGGAAAAATCTGCTTGCTTGCAAGTAGCTCGTGAAAGAGCTCGTGTCATAGAGCAAGTCACAAGTCAGAGAGAAAAAGAAAAGGTATAACCTCTTGTATTTCAGACAAGACCACATTTTTTAATCTCTACATTACCTTCTACCTACCTTCACTCTCTGTGTCAGTTTCCACTTGTCCGTCAAACTCTATTCCAGCTGCAAAACAAAGAGCAAGGATTAATTGCATTTCTTGCTGGAATTTACACATGTGGTGCTTTACACAGCTAACCTTTAAGTTCCAGCTGAGCTTGGCAGAACGTCCCTTATTGATTATACATTATATTCTTTCCCTACAGCGATGCTCTTAATATTTACTTTAGTCTGGCAGACTGACACAAGTCCCCTGCCCGAGCAAACTGAAATTGTATGATCTTTGAGAGATGTGAAATGGTGAACTCAGGAAGCCCCAGGAGGTTTAGTCAAATATTTGGCAGCATGCGAATGGAAACGGTCTCACAGTGATACCAACCATCTTCCATGATGACCTGTAGAGCACTTTTCTTTTTCTTCCCCATGGCAGCCTCCCGACTATCGCACAGACACGGTGGCTGCTGCTCTGCACAGGCACCCCAGTCATACACAGGTCACTCTCCCTTCCAGTGCCCACGTGCTTGTCCCCTTGGCATTGCAGACAGATGGGCCCGTCCAGCTGTCGCTGACCCCTTGCTCGTAAGCCATGAGGACAGAGGGGGGTGGGAGAGGCAGGGAAAACCTGGGCTCTGCCTCAGCCCACCCAAACGCTGTCCCTTCTTCTCCCTTTTCCCTGTGAAAAAAGCACCTGTTGGCATTGCATTGCATGTCATTATTTAAACATGAAGGAAAGCCCTTTGGTGGGGACTTGGTGGTGTCGTATGAAACACAGACACAAGTCACGTCTGGTTCTGACATAAGCACGTGGCTGAAGGCTTTCAAAGGATCAATTTTCTTAATGCCATATTCTTTACTGACCTGAGTCAATCTGTGTAACCCTGTTAGTCATTCTCCTGCATCTTATTAAATCTCTCAGCCAGTGCCCCTTGGGACACAGCTGTGGGTCACCTTTTGTCCTCCATGCACGTCCCTTGGAGGGGAGTCATGAGCTAATAGATGCAGCAAGGAGTCAGGAGTCAGGATACCAAGATCTCTCTTTCCTTTGCTCCTCTATTCTGTGTGACCTTTGCATACTCATTGCGCTTGCTGGTAAAATAGGATAGATTTTCCTTCTAGGTGCTCTGAGGCTTAATTAATTAATGTGAGACCCTCATTTGGAAGGTCCTTTAGTACCACAAAGTATTGTATTGCATGCTGCAGCTTGCTGTTTTTCAGTGGGCCAAGAACAGGTTTGTCTGAGTGCTCTCCAGAGTAAAACCTGCACCGTCTGCCTCAGCTGTAGCATCCTCAGAGGGCAAACCTCAGGGGTTTCTCTTGGTTTTCCAAAGGGAGAGCTTGCCCTCACACCATCTACAAAACGTGCTGCAGACCCTTGGCTAGCACAGGTGTCCCTCGGGGACCTGGCATAATGACTTTTTTCCAGAGATTAACAGGGAGAGTGTTAATTCTTTCCTTCCCTCCCAGAAGAGAGGCACGCTGTGGAGATCAGCTTGAGGCTGCTACTGCTGCTGCCACTGCCACTGCCGTGTGCTGATGACTCCTGCTTCGGATCAGGTGTAGTGACTGATTCTCAGACAGCCTGATTCTCTCTCTGCTGCTTTTTGCTCACCGAATTTGGGTCCAAGGGCACCTTTCAAGTATTTTAAATCCAATCCCATGGATTGTTTGATCTACTTTTGACTTTAGCTCAGCTCTCCTGAGCTTAATACATAATGTATGGTATATGCCCATATATTATTAACAACTCTAACCCTACAAGTTCATTGCACAGGGCTTTTTCACTGTGTGTTCCCCACACTAGCAGGCTTGACTGGGTCTGAAGACAGTGATAGTGCCTTTTGAAGGCCTTCCCAGTGAATGAGCTTCACCTGTAACTCTATATGTTGATGTCATTTGTTTCCAATGTGATGGCTAGGTCATTGAATTAATGGTGCTCCAGGAAAAAAGGAGAAATTCCCACCTGCTGGAGGCTACTGGAACAGATTTTCTGCAAGATACTTCATTTGCCTCAGCCCCAAGCATCTCTTTCCCAAACAGAGGAGCTAAGGACCTTCTAGTTAAATGAAGATCAACTTTCTGAAGAATCTTCTGGCAGGAGGCAAAAGAGCTGTAGATGCTCATCACACCTCACCCTCCACCCCTCCAATACTGTACTCAGTGATAACACTGCTTCTGCTTCATGGAATCACAGAATGGTTTGGGCAAGAAGTGACCTTTTAAGGCCATCTGTTCCAACTCCACTGCATGAGCAGGGGCATCTTCAACTATACCACGTTGCTCAGAGACCTGTCCAACCTGACTTTGACTGTTTCCAGGGAGGAGGTATCCACCACCTCTCCAGGTGACCTGTGCCAGTGTTTTACCACCCTCATTGTCACTAAACTTCCTCTTTGTACCTAACCCAAATTGACCCTCTTTTAGTTTAAAACCATTACCCTTATTCCTTTCATGGATCTTCCTCCTTCTTTCCACCAAGGCACACTCACATGCTTTTTGCATGCTCAAGGTCTGCTTAGGTAAGCATCTCTGGGAGAGTCGAGTGTCCTGGTTTCTACCCCAACCAGAGAGCCACTGATTCACCCATAATCTGCCCTGGAGCTGAGACAGCCACAGGCTCCAAGCCTGCTTGTGCCACTTGGCATACCCATAGGTACCATATACATGATTTTGAAAAATTATGGGGACTGCAAGTTCATTTTACTACCAAACTGTGTGACCAGGTAATACCTCTGTCTCCTGCCCTGAGCTGAAACACCTGCTCTTTGATTTCACGATCTGTTCACAGCACAGGGGGCAAGGGGTGGTGTTTCCACAGCAGTCACAGAGGCCTAGGCACCCCTTGCCACATGGGGGGATAAGACTGCCCTGCACTCCTCTCACAGTGGGGGTGCCAGCTGAGGGGTGCCAGCACATGGAGCAGAGCAGGAACAGGGGCTGTTTTACACAGTTCCCATGCAGCAACACGTCAGTATGGATGAACAGATTTGCAATAAGCTCTGCTTGGTTGTTGCTTTGCTCCCCTGTACCTATACTGCCAAAGGTAGTAGGACTGGCCATGATAAAACTGTACTGTTACAGGCTGGGTGGCAGCATTTCACTCTTGCAAAGGTAGGGACCTTTATTTTTCATGCTTCTGACTCCACTGGACTCCATCCCATGGAGAGGAGGGAGTTGATTAACGCCTAGCAGTTATTTCCTAATGAAAAGTGTCATTAAAGTGTCTGCCCAAGAACTTATGCCTAAGGAGAAATCCCTACGTTATCTTTCCAACTCAGCCTGTGGTGCAACAGACCCTTTGCATATGATATGCTGCTCCCTTTGCCTTAGGGTCTCAAGAGAAATAAATAACCTACTCCATCTAATGTTGTCTGACTCCACTGGAAGTGATGGTCCCCCTGAGGCTGATGTGGGGCCACACAAGCATGATGAGAAACCTTGGAATCCTGATTCCTTGTGGTACATGTCCTTGGGGGAACATGTGGCAGACTTGCAGAGCACCATCCCTTTTGGGGTGGACCAGGTAGTGCTAGAGGCTGTGATGCAGAGGGAGTCTGGGCAGCAGAGCCTGGGGAGGAGAGCAGTGGGATTCAGTGGAACAAAGTGGTGTCATGAAAGCTGAGACCAAAAGAAAGTGCAAAAGGGCTAGGTTGTCTTGCCAGCCTTGCTTGCCTTGTGTTTTGGTAAGTGCAGAGAAGTCTGTAACTACCCCCAGAATAAGGCTGGTGGACATCTTGCCGTACCTCTGGGCTGGTTTTGCCTGTGTGATAGCCTGCTTGCAGTTTGTGGGCACTGAATAGCATTGGTCAAAGAAGAACAGATACTGCATCATGGGGAAAAAACTTACAGTGGGATATTCTTCAAAATGCTGCGTGTGAAGTAAAAAAAAATGTACTTCACATCCTTTTGACACCAGTCCTTGATGGCAGGAGATGCTCCATTAAAGGAAAAATTTACACAAAAATGTTAGAGCATGACCCCAGCATGGCAGGCCTGGGAGAGCAGTAAGGCATCTCATGGGCTGCGAGGGAGGACTTTCCATGTCTGTGTGTGTCCATCAAACAGACGACAGATCCATGCAGGGCTCACCAGAGCTTGCACAGTCATACAGTGAGGCATTCATCAGCAGTTCTTCAGCACCAAGCACACCACCATCCTCAGCTTATGAGCCTGATTTTCCTAAGAGGATGAAGTGTCTTGCGGGGCTTAGGATTTCTTAGGATTATAGACTGAGGGGGAGGAGATTAATGGATGAGTCTTTTACCTCTTGAGTTATTTCACACAAGGTGTGAATAAGTAATGCACAGCCACAAATCCAACTGTTACTTATGTAAATGTCATGTGTATGCAGTTTATGGAGTTGTAGCACAAATATTTTTTACTGTGCTATTTAGTATTTTTCTCCTCACACTGGTGGTGACTGACACTATATAATTTGGCAGTTTTGAGTTTTAGCATAGGAGGACACTGGGTGTCTCACACACGTCCAAGTGTTAAATAAAAAACAGTTGTGTTATGGAGAGAGGGTAACTGAATCCTGGAAGCACATACAACATACCTGTAAATGCTTAATGAGCTAGTGTTTCTCCCTTTCTTGCTTTCTGATTAACATACGACTTTAGCTAATTAATCCACGGATTACATTTATTCAATATTCATCTCATCTATAAGTAATCTTTACTTGAGAGGGTTTTCAAGAAATAATATTAATACCTGACTGGTGTGTGAATATTTTGATGAGGGCTTAAAACTAGTGAATTGACAGAGCCAACTTTAATGACATATCTGAGAGAGACATTTAAAAGTGAATCATCACTTCCAAACACTTACTTGGTTCTGTTGAACTGTTAAAACTTAATTATTTAAAAAACCCCAAACAACCATAATAATGTTTTCCAGGGACTCTCAGGCATATTTCATAAAACTGGATGCAGTTCAGCTGTGATCCAGCCTGACTTTTGACCATATCTGAGTCTAACTTCGCAAAACCAAATTTCTTACAAACCCTGAAAATCCTCCATAGGCCACATGTTAACCTGAGCATATATCTATGCAGAGGTCACGCTTGCCCTCACGTGGTCTCTGCAATGTAATTTTGTAAATTACAAAAATGTAATTTTAAAAATGTAATTTTACTCTGTACTTCAGTACCAGGAGCTGGAGTGAACTCTGACAGAGCAGCATGGAAATGCTCAGAGAGTAAGGACTCACCTGCAGCGTTGACAGCAAACGCATGGAAAGAAAGCCTCATTATCTTGACATAATCTGGAAAAGAAATTTTTCAGCTCTTTGCAGACTTTGAAAATAACCCTCTGACTCCCATAGAGAATGGCAGGTCTGGACTATAGCTGAAGGCAATGAAGTGGTGCCAAATACATGTCTTATGCTGTTTGTTCAGGGTGAGCATTAGTTACTTGTAAGGATGATAAGGTCCCACTGGAAGAAGTTGTACAAGACTAATCTTGTGGAGTTGGGGATGCTCAAGTCAGTGCCTTGTTGTCTTGTGCTTTGCCCATGAAAATAACTTTTATCTGTGCAATCCCAGCCCAGGGTGGGAAGCACAAGGTCCTCAGAGACATAACTACTGCTTTTTTATTACTTTTCTGCTGCTATTTCACAACCTCAAGACACAGCTGGGAATTTGCTGTGAAGGAACACAACAAGCTCTGTTAGCCATTAGCCTCTTTTAGCTGAAGAACTGTCACAGAACTGCTAATTCAGGTGCCCTGTCAGGAATAATTAAAGCAAAACAAGGGGTGGATGTGTGCTGACAGGTCCTGGAGAGATATCTTAGAATGTCAGATCAGTCATGGGACAGAGCCTCTCAGTCTTCCATAGTCTTCCCCTGATAGTGAGTGTTGCCACTGTATCATCCCTCCTCACTGCTGACATTTTTGGGGACAGGCTTGGAGGAGAACAAGCTCTTGTTCATCCAAAAAAAGGTGTGCATCATGGTCCTTTGAGCCTGGCACTTCATGAGTAACTAAGTGGCACTGGAAAAAACTGTTCTGATTTCTAACCAGCTACAGACACCCCTACCCAACTCCCACACTACTTTCAGGGAATGAGGACACACAAGATTTTTGCCAACACGTTACTCCACTTATGCAGAGTGAATGAAACCCAAAAATGAAGTTCTGGTGAAGTTTCCAAGGACAAGAACAGAAAATTATTAAAACAACAAATTTCTGGACTAATCTAAAGCATGACATGAGTCAACACACTCACGCAGGACTTAAACAGAGAATGATTTTGTCATTAAGGATTTATATGAAAGGATTTATCGTTTAGAGAATGTATGTGCAAAACCAAGAAGAGACCATGGTTTTTGCTCAGATTCTGAGGTAGTAGGGTTTTTTTCAGGAACATTTTTGCTGGGCTCCTTTCCTACCTTATATTCCTGGTATTATGGAGGAGAATTTCAGCATGGTCCCCTCAGCTTTGTAGGAGTTGCTGGAAAGGACATAAGTGAATGTCACACCATGGTGAGATCCCAAGAAGAACACCCTTGACAGGAGTTGAGCCTTTTTTGTTGACTCCTGCCCAGCCCCTCCAGACACAGAGAGATGTTGCTCCTGGGCTTCCCCTTCTTTTGTACTGGATCTGAGAGGATTTCTGTGGGGAAGAAAAAAAAAAAATCACATCTTTTCTAGAATCACTTTCCCTGAAAATCAACTTTTTTCTTTCTCTTTTATTTAGAAATCAGAGGGAAAGCTGCCAGACAATCCAGTCGTGGCAGGAGGATCTTGCATACTTTAACATCTTCCTAAAAGCTCCCAGAGAAGCTCTGCTTTCATTTGCATGAGCCAGATCCTCTGCTGCTACAAACTCTTAAAGCTTTAGTGACTTCCAGGAAGATTTGACTAGTGACACCAGCCATGGGTTTTTTGCCAAATAGCCCTGGGGCTTCTGCTGGATCGTAGGCTCAGAGAGGCACAGGATTCTGAGGGGTCTCCTCACAATGCTCTTTCAGTCTGATGCTCCCTGTGGAGGTCCTTGTGTCAGAAAAGAAGAGGTAGCAGGACGACTGGAAGTCAGAACTAAATGATATCAAGGCCCATTAAGTGGTTGATTTATACTGGATAAAAAAGTCCAAACCCACAAGCTTTTGTGCCATCGTTGGAAATGTAAAGCCATATTCATGGAATATTTTGGATTTTATTTTTTTATTAGGTTTGCCAGATGAGTTTTTAAAAATGATAAATTGCAGCACCATGATGGAGGACAGAAGTCACACAACATGAGAACTAGCCGGGATAAAAGAGGGCCCATTTGTCTGGGGAAGGGGACTGCAATGATCTGGCATCCCAAGGGATTCTTTTAGTACGTTTTTATCATGCTACAGTAACCTGCTAGCTCCTTTCCCTCAGTGCCCCTGTGACGGACAGTTGTGATGAACAGATGCTGCTCCCAGGACTCGTACCCCCGTTCTGCCCCTGGGAAATCAGGATCGCTTGCCTGTGACCCGCTCCCGGCGCTGCCCCAGCTGCCTCAGACCCGCACCAGCTCAGCGGCCACGCTCAAACAAAATGAATTTCAGCCCGCGGGCGGCTTCTGCACAGGCAGGGAGGGGTGAGACGAGGTGTCAGGGGAAGGGAGAGCACTGCCGGGGATGGCGTCCGTGAGGGGCAGGAGGGGCTCGGGAAGGGCGGGAAGGAGAGGCGGGCGCGGCGGGGCTGCTGCCTGAGGCGCGGGGAGTGCGCCACACAGCTGAGGGCTGCGGGCCCGGCCGGCCGCTGTGGGGCTTCCCTCTTGTGGCAGCCCCTTTGCACAGCAGAGTCTCCTTTTCCGCTGATTTAACACCTCTGCTGGCAGCGCACATGGTAAACCAATGGGGGCTTGGTATTTATTTTTTTCCTAGCGTGCTAACTTCCCACATCAGCTTCATCGGTATTAAAACCCGAAGCTGCTACCTTCTGCTTCCTTATGCAGAATTGGAGCTACAGCCCCAAAAAGCAGAAAGCGAGAGGGATTTAAGGGTTTAAAATTTCATTTATCCTATATAATTGACATGCCTGGCCATTTGTAATATTAATTTCTTATTGTGTAAGTCGTTAACAGGAGAATTTTTATATTCTATCTTTTTTTAAATTTTTTTTTCTTTTAAGAACTATTTAAGAACTATTATTAAACATCTTGCTATTGAANTTCCTGTACTTAGCAGAGCAGAGATGGAGTTGGAACTCCCACTTTGTTAACAAAAGCAGATCAGAAAAATCTCTGAGGGGCTATTAACCTGAAGAGTTTTCAAAACATTTATCACAAATATATCTAGGAAGAGCCCCAAACTACTTGGAGAGGGCCTGAAAGAAAATAAACTTCCAGCAGGGTGCGTTGATGAGGCGTCCATCGCAGCTGAGCTCAGCAAGTCTGCCAGTCTGCACAGGAGGACGGAGCCTGGGATCTGAGGTCAGTAATTCAGCATTATAATAGATAAGTATTTAGAGATGGGGGTAAGGCTATGCAAGTGTGCAGGGATTTATTTTCAAGCAGCTAAGTCATTCACCTGACTGCAGCCCTGCCATGTAAATACTTTTTGTTAGGCATGGTGTCACAAAGTTGGTCAGTCTGAGTCTCTGATGGCGCACGAGGCCAGAAGTGAGATCCTGTTGATTTTTGGTGTAATTCTACTGATGCTGGAAAGACCTATTTTACCTGAAGCCCTTGTTGAAGAAAAATTATGGGTTGTGTCTCTAAATTATTCCAAATTGCTTTTATGATGTTTCATTTTTAAATATACTACCAATATACTTTAATATCAAATCTTAAGGTAACAGGCCGGCATGTCTTCAGAAAAATCTTGTTAGATTCTCATTCATAGAAGAATATTCCTTAAATTCTGTGGAAAAATTTGTTGTTTAGTCTCATGAACAAATTAAATTTCTAGTAAGTAAGAAAGGAAGAAAATCACCAACAAATTACGTGCTTTTAAAGTGTTAATTATTTCCATGCTTATTATTAAAAATGACTGTGTGTTATTGAACAGTGAATAAGAAAAATATAATGATAAAAAAAATTGCTAGCCTGGAGTGTGTGGCAGCTATAACTGGCTTATGAGAAGCTGTTGTTTTTATCTGGGGTTTATTCAAAATCACTGTGTGTCTGCTGGTGCATTTATTCCCTTTAGATGGTTTGTGAGAAGCTCCCTTTGTGCAGAGAAGTCAGAAGAGGGTAATTTGTTCCTATTATTAATAATAATATGCATGTGTACCTATGTATTTGGGATCATGTGTTTGTGTGCTGAAACTTCATGGCTAGCATTAATACAGTTCATTTTGTAATTAATATAATGTAAAACATGTCTGCAGGCCTCTCCTACTGCATGGCCATGTGTTTATATGCTTCACTTTCATATTGTTTTGAATTTACAAATACATACATTGCCTTCATCTTCTGGAAGATTTAGATTTTGAGTTGGGTAAATCAAGTGTTAAAACTAAAGCTGAGCTGGTATGGGTGAGGCTTCCAATATCCCTGTGAAACTGGATTTTTTGCAAAGCTTTTAAATAAATGTTGAATGCAGGTGTGTGCAAGCAACCTTTTCCATCATCTTGGTCTGTGTAAGCATTTGGGACAATTCATGATCTGAAGCTGAAACTGGCTGGCTTTAGGCTGGGAAAACAGTTTCTGGCAAACTCCTGAGAAATGCTGTGATGTTCACTGGGCAGAGCAGCCTGAATGTTATTGCTGAGCCACTGCTGCTAAATGGGGCTCAGGTGGTGGTGTAACAAGGGGAAATTTGGTCTGATGCTTTAAATTTTATCAGTCACATAGTCACTGGCTCATTTTTTTGGGCACTTCTCTGATCAGAGACTTTTATCATAGAATTTGTCAAGTCACCCTTGAGTGAGTTTGAGATCAGGTGAACTGCATTGCCATGAAGGTCCAAATGAGAGGGTTAGATAGATAGGTTACTTAAACAAGACAAAACCCTGTTGATTAAAATATTAATCTTGTGTGTAGAATGCAGAATGGATTTTGGGTTTTGTTTTTGCTTTAACTGCATTGGCCTGCTCCTGAGGTGATTTGCTAGCAAGTGCTCATTTACAGTGTCACTACACACTCATGCTTTTGACTTAATAACCTGCCTTCTGGTTTGTAGTTGCTTGCTGTGTCTGCAGGACTCTTGTCAAAACCAGTACTAACTTGCTCTAGCCATTGAAGAGAGAGATCAAAGTGTATTTATTAAGACCAAATGCACAAAGTCTTAAGGAACCTAGTCTGAACTCCTCTTGGACCCTGTTTTGAGCAAGGGCTTGAACTTGAGATGTCCTGAGTCATCCTTTCAGCCTGAATCATCTTACTTTAAAATATTGTGCACTTGTGAGCTAATGGGAACTGTTCTGTAGGGCATGAATGGGGGCTGCTAATCTAGACTATATCATCTAAACCTTTAATTTGGGCTAGAGTTCTTAATCCCTCTTTTTCCTTGACAAAAGAATGCAGGGGTTCCACCTGTGTGACAGGGAAAAATGCTGACAACACCTTCTGTTTCTAGCCTGAAACCTATTCCTGTTTCCCCAGAGCACCAGACTGTTTGTTTTCTTTGGCTTTGTAGGAATTTGAAGAGTTTTCTCTAAACCTCCTGCCTTTATGAATATGAAAAAGATGTGAAAGGCCTTCATTTTGACCTGCTAAACTTGGAATCCTTCTGGGGTTTGCCTGACTCTAATTTTTATCCTGTTAAGTTATGCTAAAATAATTTTTAATGTGTGGCATTTTAAGTTACCAGAATACTGCTGCTCATATATTTTGTATTTCTATAGAGAAATATCAGCAAAATTTGCTCCAGAAGAAATATAGCTTTATTCTTGTTTTGCTACAGGGAAAGTGAGTCTGAAGGGTATTAAATTAGAAGTTCAAGAAGGTTAATGAAAGTCTTCAGCTTTGGTCTTCTAATTCTCAGATTTGTGGTTTACCCACATTTACTTTCAGGTTTTGTGTCTCACCTTTGGTTTCATGAACATGTGTTCCTCCTGCTAGATATTTCTAAGTAGGACCAAATTCCTGTTTTATTAAATTGTAATTCCTAAAACCATTATTAAGATATTTCCCTACTGAATAGGCTGGGGTAAGAATGCAAAGTGGATAAACCAAAAATTTCATTTGGAAACAGCAATATTATCAGTCTCTGACCATGGCTAGAGAGGTGTCTGGAGAAGTCAATGTGGAAGCATCATCTCAGGGCCAGGAGCTCCACTGACTCCCAGCACCTTTTTGAGGGGCACCATCTTCTGTGAGAACAGCACTGACCAAAAGGAGATGTTGTGCTAGAGTGAACTAAGAATTCAAGTGCCTCAGGCATGTTGTCACTCCTGAGTGTATCCTGGGTGGGCTGACTGCAGGAGGAGATGAGAAACAGACAGTGAATCCTTCCTTGTCCTTAGGCAGATGATGCATTTGAAGATTTCCACAGCTCAAACAATGCTCCAGGAGGGCAAGCTACTGCCTTCTCAACCAAGACAGATCTAGATGAAATAAAAAATAATTCTTTGTGCTTATTTAAGCCAATTTATTCTGCTTTAATTAAGATAATACTGGCTATGATGTATGGATCTGAAATATTTATCGCAGATCATTCAATACTTGACACATTGATGGCAATGAACCATTTCAGTGGGGTTTCACTTTTGACCCCTGCCTCCCCCAGATGCTGCAAATTGGTGCTGTCTCAAGAATTTATGTATGACTTCTTCACACCATGTGGGTTTTGTTACATTGGGAGGTAGAGGAGGGATTCTTGCTGCTTTCTCAGAGAAACAGTGTTGAGTTGTGTTACTGCACGCAGCAAAAACAACTTGGTAATTTACTGGGAATGAAATGTTGCTATTATAATAAAACATTTAAATTATAAAAATTAGATTGCTCTGTCAAGAAACTCAGAGATTCAAGTGCCTATTTGAATATATATACATATATATGCAAATAGAATGGATGCAAGGCTATAAATGCAGACAAGAGGGAATTATTACAGCAGTAGATTTGTGTAGTGATCCATTTATAAAAGTCAAACAGCCAAGGCATTTTTAAAGGAGAATTAGGAGATCATTAACAGACAAGTAAGTTTTCAGACAAGATAAAAGGAAGGTAAACTGTGATATTTGCCAGATAAAAGGTAGATATTTGTTTTTAAATCTTCAGGCCTCTCCAAAGTTGCTGGAATAGATTTGCACCTTAAAAAGCATCTCTGTCTGTCTGTCAGAAGGGCCCTCCCAGGTCCCTACAGAGAAAATCCAACCTTTTCTTCCCATAGCAAACTTCCTTGCTGCATTTATCACCAGCAGCAGCTGTCAGGATGGAGTTCAGGTTGTTCTTCTTCATTCCCTTGAGTTTCTTACTAGCTTGACTTGCTTGATCCTTTTTTTTTTTTCTTCTCTCAATTTTGAGGCACACAAGCAGAGACAGCTATTCTAAAGAACAGTAAAAATTCTTCTTTTTGATTTTTTTTTGTGCATGATTTTAGCAGAGTGACTTCACAAACAAAAATTGCAAGTGTGAAAATTGGTAGCAGAGGTTGAAAGCAGAATGAAGATCCTGTGTGAAATCAGAACAAGCTCTTGTGGATGATCTGTAAAAGGAAATTCTGAAAATAATCTATTTCTAAATGTCAGTTCTGTGAAAGATGCAGGGCATGATGAAGAGAAGGCTTCTTTGAGGAAATAGGACACTTGACTTTAGGAATCTGTAAGCCATCACATTTTAATAAAAGGTACCTGGCATATGTGTATATTCTTACATTGACTAACACAAGCCAGAGTTTTAATGTATGTAAGACTGAAGCAGAAAAAGGCCAGTATATGCTAAGTCATGGGAGATGAATTGAAGAACAACCCCTGGCAGTCAATGACACCTTTGATCACAAGCAAATCCATCAATAACCAATTACAATTGACAATCCCCATGCTGCAAAAGCCCATACATCATATCACTGTAGTGGAGCACAGGCAAGAATATGCTAGGGCATCTATTGGCTTCTCAGTACTACCTGGAGGAAATAAGCATATCATGGAGTATTATTTTGCTAATTATCTCTCAACGTTAGGCTAGAGCGAAAGCAGCCATGGGAAAGTTCACCGTCACAGGGAGTGCTGCAGTGAATTCAGGGTAAGCACAGAGCACTCAGAAATCCACAGTGTGAAGCATGAGCACTGACAGGAACATGTACAGGAGTAGGGATGCAAGGATGTCCTGTGGGCTGGCCAGAAACCTCTGGGCATTTTAAATTTTGCTTTTCATAGTGGTGGGACACATTGTCCTTTTATCAGAATTTATTCCTTCCTGAGCTTCTTATCACGAGTTCTGGTACGTGTACGACCAACTTGCTGTGACGTGACATGCTTTGGAAACTCTTCTCAAGAATCACAGAAATGCAAAACAGAAAGGTTATTCTTCTGAGTTCTTGCAGAGTCCTTGCTCTGTGAATATATACATATATATATGTGTCTGTGTGTATATCTCTCTCTGTTTCATTCATGTGGAAATAAGGTTGTGATTCATATATAAGGACTAGGACCTCAGTGATGCCTAAAGTTTCAGAAAGTATAAATCATCCTGTTGTACTGAACAGCAGAAGATCATCACCATTCCTATTCAGTCTTAGAAACCTGGCCAGATCTATGTCCAAAGACACCTATGCTGCCTGCCTTTGTTAGCTGTGCATTTCCCCAGATAATTCCAGTTTGGAAATGCTGGCCAAAGCAGGGTTAGAGTAAACATTGGTTTGAGGAAAGTCAGTGTTTTTAGGAGATGTCATTAATAAATCACTGTCATATGTTCAAGTTCCCAGTTCATCTAGACCATTTTGTTAGCATTAGGGAAAACTATGGTCAAGCTTCCCAGCCTGAATTTAAATATGGAGTAACAAATCAGCTTTGGAAAGTTGTGGTATTAGTTCTCTCATTAGGCACTGGAATACTACTGCAATATTGCACACTTACAAGTATCAATAAATTAACTTCTCAGCACCATATGAAGAAGGGAAGTCCCTTTATTCCCCAGAACAAAGGAAAGCTGATCATGTGTTTGCTGCCTTAACTGCACTGTGGTACAGGATGAGGTGCACAGGCTGTCTGGGCCACTGCAATGAGGATATGGGATTCTGCGAGCTGGCTGGGCAGAATTCACTCTGGGTCATTGCTGTCACCTCTGATGTGGCCTGTGTCTGACTTCTGTCTTCTTTCAAGACAGTTAGCAGAAATGTACACAGCCTTTTCTCTCTGGCTGCACTTTTTCTAGCTGATGTGTTGAATTTTAAATAAGCTATCCAGCTCTTCCTTCAGTTTACTGTGGAGGGAGTATTTGCTGCTTGACTATTTTTGTGTTCTTCTTAAAATGGAACAGAAATAATTACAGTATCCAGTATTTCAAAATACATGCTGTCTAGCATAGCTTGTGAGGCACTTCCTTATTCTCAGCAGAGAAGAAGCAAACATCTGATTGTAGTTCAGTGCATTTAATGCAGCCACATCGCTTTCTCAGGAGAAGTTTCTATGTGGCACTTGAGGATTAGAGAAAGAAAAGAGGAAATTATTGGAAAGTCTCCTGCTGCATCCTGGTTTTCTTTCTTTCCTTCCCCAAATGTTTGAAAAATTAGTATCATGGTTAATGGCAAAATTGCCTGAAAAAAACTAACCTAAGTCAAGACTTATTTAAGCCACCAACTGTTTTTTCTGTACTATGTATCTTGGTCCATCACTGTACCTTGGAAAGACTACATTTCTTTAAAATCCCACTTCATCCTTCTTATCCCAGCCATACAGACAGTATAGTCTGGTCTGAACTGCTCTGTGAGGCTGCTATTGGTCCAGGACGAGTTGCACTGGGGTAGGGCCTGCCCCATGGCTGCTGGGATAGAGAAGAAAGATTGCAGGATGCTCGTCTGCAATACGCACATCTCCCATGGGCACCACCTGTATCCCGTGCTTTGTCTGGATGCTGAGCTCAGGGCTGAGGTGTGGGCTGCTGTGATGAAACACCCAAGGTTGTGCACAGCAAAGCAAGTAGTGCAGATTTTGAAATGCAACATTGACCATGCAGAGGGACAAAATTGCTAAGGAACACAATAGCATGAATTAGGTGTTAGCTCCTGGTGTTGGAGAGCGATGGTCTGCGGGGAGCTTGCCCCTCTCAAGGGGCTGAGCACGTGATGCTGCTGGCACGGGACTGGGGGATTTTTCCCAGAGGGAAGGAGGCAGCACAGAAGTCCCTCTGAATTTTTTTTCCTCCCAAACTTAGGCGGCTACAGATCTACATCTTCCTGTTCTACTTGCATTTAAGCAGATGAGATCCATAATTATTCTCTTGGGTATTGCACAAATACTCATGGAGTGGCAATATCCCTCATGTGTGGAGCAGTATTGGCTGTGCCTGCAACTGGTCAGCTGTGTGGAAAATAAAAAATCAGCATCAGGTGGAAATGGACCGACACTGGGAATCAGGGGGAAAAAAGCCTCTGAAAGCCTGGAAAAGCCTTTGAGAAGTGCTACTGTGTTTGGCATTGCACAGCACTGGCCACATCAGTGTGTTGTGTGCAGCGCTGTGTGCTGTGTAGCCTGGCTTTCTTGGGGTTTTTCATAGTCCCATAAAGGATATAGGCTTTTTGTTAGCTAAAAAAACATGCTGTGTAGTTTAATTAGCTCCCTGGGAAGGGAAATTCCCCGTGGATTTAAATTATGAGAAGACTCATGGATTTAAAGAAACTGCAAACACAAACCATGTTTTTGGCTGGTCTCCTGACTTCCAGGGGCAGAGGATTTTTTTTCGTCCCTCTTACTGGCACTCTGTGCTGTCTCCCTGTGTTTTGCAATGTAAAGAAAGCAATGCTTTTACCTAATGTGGGGTTTTTTTCTTTTTTAATCAGCATTCTTGACTGAAGTTAGCAGAAGCCTTCCCCTTTCTGCCCCACTGCCTTCGATTTGTGTATCAAGGAGCAGGCTGCTGCCCTGCTGACTGGCACATCACTCACAAAGCTGTGTGCTGATCTTCCTCCATGGGAACTCTTTCCTGAGAATCCCACTCAATTCTTCAACATCTGGCAAGAGATTATGGTTAACTGCTTTTTCAGCAGTTAAATCCAAAGTTGCCTGCCCCAAGGGACTCAGAAAAATGAGAGAGCATCTGTTAATTTGTTTTGGGCTGTATTCTTGTACCTCTATGGCAATCAGCATCTTAATTATGAAGTGCAGTATCAAATAACCTCCCACACAGCATAGGAAGCAAAGGGAGGTGTGTCCATCCCCATTAACCTCTTGCTTTTGCAGTTTGTGTCAGGAACCACTCTTCAGTCTTGGGTTTTCTGTGTTGCTCCTTGTAACCTGACCTTCACCTTAGGGAAAGCATCAGAAGGTGTCTTATTTTCTGACCACTGGTTAAAAGTTGATTTCTTGGGGAATTCACTAATACAGACAGCTGGCTACATTTTCACATTGCTTGTCTTTGAAATAGTTAATATCTATTAATCAGTTGGTATCTGGTTGCCTACTCCAAAAAGAAGACTTACGTATGGACTGAAAAAACATTAATATTTCTGTAGAAACCCACATAAAACTAGCATACGATGAATTTTAGAAATAGTTGCTGTGGGAATGGTAGAAAACCTGATTTTGGGTTGTTCCCAGATCATTAAGGGGGAACGGGTTTTCACATTTGCAATGTTATAAATTAATACCTGTGAATAGGGAGGTGCTAAACAACCAAAAATCCTATTGGAGCCCTATTCAGGGGGCTTCCCACTGCAGATGGAGGCTGAAGACCTCCCATTCCTGAAGAATTTCTTCTGGCAGAGGTCCTAATCCTGACCATCATCGAGACAGGCAACATTAAATGCTGGGCAAATTATTATGATTCTTGAATATGGCTTTCCCTGTCACATGGATCAAGTAATTTCATTTCCCTTATTAAAGAATGCCTAAAGTTTTCACTGAATTCAAGTATCTCCTTCCTGAAAAGATAAAGACTTTCCACAGATAAGATCCAGCACATTTCAAGCCACCTTATTCCATCGATCATTGTAGAGAGAAACTTTCTCCTTCCTTTTCGTCTTTTTTTGGGATTAATCTTGTTGTCATGACTCTATTCTTTTCAATTTTACCTGGTAAAATTGGGTTCACCCATAAATGTATGTGTGTCTTTCTTTGTCAGTCCAAGAGGATTCTTACCAAACTGGGTGCAGAAAAAGTTCTGGATACAGTTTCTAGATTGAACTGCATTCATCTCAATCTTTAAGGTACAATTTGCTAGTTCAAAAATTATGATTTTCTGAACTTTTGCCAATTAATAAAACTTCTTTGAATCATATGCAGAAGCAGTAAACAACCTGTTTTATAGTCTCCTTCATTGGTATGCAGAGAAATGTTTGCAGCTTATTTCACCTTGGGGCGTTCCTTCTCTCCTGCCTCAGACACGCCTTTGCCATCTTCCTAAGTGCATTATTTCCCACCTGCTTCACAGCTTTGCTGGCCTCTTCAAGTTGGATGCTCTGGGGTGGCAAGGAGCATAGAAGTCCTCCCCTCCCAGTGCTGGAAGGTTCTGTGGCCCTGGCAGCCTGAGCTGGGCTTTGAGGCAGTGGAACAGCCTGGGGAAGGTACAGCACAAGAGCACTTCATGGCTGCACAGTTCCCTGGTCCTTGCTTGCACCTGCACATTTAGCCTTGGGTTTGCCTGTAAACACAACCCCTGCGGTGGTTTTGCTTTTCATGATCAGGTTTAAGTGGGTGCCTCTAGGTGACCACACTGCTCACCATAGGAATTGTAACAAATGTCCCGCATGACAGTGATGCTTGGGGCTGCTGCTAAACAATGGATTAAACTCAGAGCAACTTTGGAAAAGATCAAAACTTGCAATTTGTATCCCCTGCCACGCTCACTTCTCTGATCTTTCTTTCTCTGTCATTCTCTGACTCAAAACAGGAGACAATTGTGGGTTTTTTTAGCTTGTGCTGTGGAAAAAGCAGTCAAGTTTTCTGTCCCCATGTCACGCAAAAGAAGCACCGTGCGCTTGCAGGAGGAGAGAGACAAACACTGCTGTCACATCCTCCATGCTATCTCACCAAGGCAAACTCTGTCCTTTAATCTAGGACTAAGTGGTAAATTGAAGCAGAAGGCCATGAAGCAAGTTCACAAATTAGTCTACTTAAAAGGTTGTGCTTTACATATTTGAAAATAATTGAACCATTGTGACTAATTATTGAAATGATTCTGTGTTGACAGAAAAGGAGCCATCCATTCTTCTAAGATTAAGCATCAGGAAAGTCTACTTTTTTATCCCCTTCATTCTATCCTGATGGATGTGATCATGAAACAGATGTATTTATTCTGTTTTTTACTTAAAGGAGTCCTTCTCAATTCTGGGTTATAAAGTCATGAATAAGGCAATGGACATCAAGAAGAGGCTTATTGCTGTTTGTGTGTCTCTGTATGAGATGTCAAGGTCATCTTTCCTATTGCATCCCAGCCTTGTTCAGCAATGAAGTAAAAAAAACCCCGCATGCCACAGCTTTTTCTGCTGTGAGCAGTGTAGCAATCACATTTGCAGGGAGAAGCCTTCTGTTATTCATACATTGGCTGCATCAAATTGATGGCAATTCTCTTGTAGATGGATATCTGTCTTGCACATCTCCCTTTCCATTACAGTAGGCAACAGATGGCTGTGCTGCAATGGGGCTCTGTATGGAATACCTTGATGCCCACAGTTATTCCCAGAGAATTTCTTTCGGATTCGTTATTTGCCATTCTGTGCAGGTGCAAGAATGCATACTGAAAAAGATTTGATAATTCCTATAAAAGCATCCAGCTGTAAAAAAAAAAAGAATTAGTTCTCTCATCCCTCTTTAATGCCTCTCTATAGGCTGATCCTTAGATGTGATACAGAGCCTTCGACACCATGAAAATCAGTGGAAAATTGGAAAGAGGAAAGGAAGCAAAACAGCAAGAACCTCAAGCTTCTACGCCTTGAGGGTAAACAAGCAGTTTTGCTAGTAGTCAGTGGTATTAGATAAGCAGTGCATGGTATAAGACATCTGAGACTTTCTTTCCTGTCTTATTTTTAATCATTCTGTCATGTCTTAGGACTTTATGTTCAGCTGTATTAACTGACTGAAATGCAAATTAGTAGTGGAAAAACAGTTTTGCTTTGTTTGCTGAATTATTGGGCTGATAAAGTACAAGTCCCATCCTCTCTCACCCCTTGGTTTACTTCACGCTTGCTAATGCTCTTGAACCAGTTGTATCTGTGAAATAGATGTTCCTTTGTATTGAGTGGAATTTTACAGACCTGGGCACTAGCACAGGAAAGTAAAAAAGCCAGAAAAATCCTCACTTCATCTTTTCCCAAATCCTGCATCTATTGGGGACTTTTTTTAAAAAAAAAATTTTTTTAAATCTATTAATGTCTCATCAATCTTTGTTGCATCTCTCGAGGCTGTGCACTATATGTCTGATGTTCTCATATCTTTTCACTTCCACCTATTCCAATTGACCTGCTTCTTTCAGCTGTTGCTTTTTATATTTATTCTTCTCCTCAGTCTAGCTACTGTTTTTTCAGCTCTAGCACCTTTTGTTCTTCCAAGCCAAGGCTTGTCTGATCACCCTCACTGTAATTCTCTCCACAATTTCCTCTGTCATCTTCCAAAACAGGTATCTTCACCTCTTTTCTCTGTGCCTGGTTTGAGGTCCCCCTATCCAGGCTCCTGGCACCTCTTGCAGTGCCACCCCACTGTCTGCAGCTCAGATGAGTGGCTGGGCTGGTGCACACCATGCTTCTTGCTGCAAATCCTTTTGGTACCACAACCTGGAAATGCAGCCAGGGCCAGCATCCTGCTCACACAGGCACTGGCAGCCCCAGCCAGGATGCACAAGGTTATGGTTAAGGGACCTGGAGCTGTGTGAGAGAAGAGTTTGGGAGTAGCTTATGTTTCATAAAATTTTGCCAGGAGACTGAACTTCATCTGGAAGATCCTGCTCACTAGTGACAGTTTTCTGGGTCTGCCTGTGCCTTTTCCTCCCATGTGTAATCAGAAGGAAAGTGAGCTGCCTCTGCATCACAACTAGATGTTTTTTCAGCCCTGTCATGCCAGTCCCCCCAGCCTGTCAATGGCTAATTTTTAGAAAGCAGGTCTTGCATCCGGACTGAATTTTGCTTTTAACTTTCCAGGTGCACCAGTGCCACTTCTCACATTTCTTATTCAAACCCGAATGCTTTCCCTGGTGGCTGCATGGGGCTGCTATGGTGCTGCTCACGGGTGCATGTGGGACCTTTTCCTCCCATTTCCCAGCATGGAAAGGGCCATGTGATGAACATAAAGCTCTGCTGTGAGGCAGGGGTTGTGGTGTGACCTGATTTCCCCAAGTGCTGCCCTCCCAAGCACCCCAAGAGGACCTGGTGTCTCCCCTTTTCCTGAGCAGTGTTTCTGTGATGTGGAGCCTGCTCATCAGCCTGTGCAGTCTGACTGCTATTAAAACTGCAGGTAGCTGTGCTGATTTACACCTCCCAGGGAGCCAGCCTGTTCTGCTGGTGCATTATTTTAAATGATGAAAACATCAGAAGTGCTTGACTTTTCCCAATCAGAACCACCATAATTTTCTGTGGTGATGTGATATTACTCCTAATTAATTAATTAAATAATCAACTTGTTTACTTGTTATATTTTGTTGAAGAAATACTGTGAAGGTAAACTTTCTTCCCACCAATGCCAGGTTCACTGTGACACAGCTCAGACCAGTTGGGGGGCACCTCTGTCCCTGTGTTGATGCAAAAGGAGCAGGGTTTCACTGGGCACCCAGCTAGCAGCACAGGGGTGTTGCTCCCTGACATAGCTCACCTGGAGATGCTTTGGAGCAACATCAACCCCAGCACTGTTGGGTGATCACCCCCAGGCTTCAACCACTGCTTTTCCCATGGAAACTGTGGCATGTGGGGAAACCTTGCAGCGTGGTTTCAAGCAGCCAGATGCAGAGAGCTTCATTGCTTATGCCAGGGTGAAATGAAAGGAAATCAGTCTCCGAGGGGCAGCTCTGTGAACATACATATTTCTTTCAATAAAGAGCTTGTGTTATGAGAGCAAGTGATGCCATAGGTAGGGAGTGATGGGCTCGTTGCCATGGGAACTGCTCTTTCTTCTTGAATAACAAAATCAATAATTGCCTAAAATCTCCACTGTGTGTTTGGAGTTTGGTCCCCTTTTGTCATGTAGGTTTTATGAGAGGGGACATGATGTATTCTGCAAGAAAACAAAATCTCTGTGGGTGTTCTGTGCTCTCCCCTGCCCATCTTGGGCCCTGTGAGGTGATAAATTAATGTCATACATTAATTTAAATAGATGGAGGCTTTATCCTGCCATGCTGAAGGCCTAATTCTGTAACCCTTGCCTTTATTTGAGGAGGGCAAAGCCTGTGCTCCTAGGAATGGTAACCAAAACACCAGCAAGGTTACCAGTACTGGTCAAGATCACTGTATCAGTAAAGACTGTGTAGACTGACCACAGCATGAGGATTGTAGGGTTTGAACCAGGTGGTCACAGTAATTACCTATAGTTCTGAATCCCTCCCTGTGGAGAAAGGAAATTCTGTTAGGGAATAGGTGAGCCAGGCTCTTCCCTGGCACAGCTCCCTGGAGCTGTGGACATGGCTCCCTCACGTCCCAGGGACCCCTTGGGAGCTGGCATTTTTCCATCACCACGGTGCAAGGACAGGGTATTGCTCCAAGTACGTCATGCAGGTTTCTTTTTTGCACCCACCCATTGCACTCCTTGGCCAGCAGTGCAGCAATTCCCGGTGTCAACGCGTTAGAGGCTCATTACCGGGAGTGACGCTGATGCCCCACTGAAATGAACAGAGGTGATTCATGCTGCGCTGAACTGCTGGGTTGGCTTGTTTGCAAACTCAAGCTGCTGCTGTGACTGCTCAGTAACATCTCAGGTTGTGAGTTGGTTTTTCTCATCGTGAATTTCCTTTCTGGTTATTTTTTTGGGGGGGGGAAGCCTCGAGGGGACCTTTTTAACTTCTGCATATGTTTTGTGTATTTGTGCTAGCGACAAGAATAGATAGACAAATTGATTTATATGTAAATATTTGTGTTTAGCATTTTGATGTATTCAGCAAAATGATTTAATGATGACAGGATATAGTTCGTGAACATTCCCTCCCTCAGCTACTTTCAATAGTGCTGATCTTTCACACCTGGGAGCCCCAGGGATCTATTTAATCTCTGCAGTTTACAAAATATATCCACAACCTGAAAATAAATATCAAAACACTCAGAAAAAGAAGTGATTTCTTTCCCTTCCCATCATAATCAACTTGTTTATACTAGTTTGTGTTTTTTGTCAGATTGCAATATCACGTACAGGGGGCATTTACACACTCAACATATATTTTTTTTTTAAAGAGAGGATAGATTTTATTGTTGATATATAATTTTGTCCACTGGAAGTTTGAGGATGGCAGTTGTCAAGGCCTGGAATCCCACCAGTGCAGATGTGGGTGCTAAGACAAGGAGACCACTGGAAATGGCAGCACATGGGATCATCACACATTTTCCAACTGGTTGTTTTCCCAAGGCTGTGCCTGGGCATGCATGCACACCTGACAGGAGCTGTTGCTCAGTGTCTTGGTGCATAGTGGTCCCAGTTTTACTCTGCACATGTGCTGTAGATTGGTCTGACTGTTTATGTGGCACCTACAACTGTAGGATGATGGCAGTGGATCTATCACTGAGTCAGGAGTCCGTTGCCAACTTGTGAAATTTGTTGAGCTCGGTCAACTCTGTACATTTGATGTTTGTAATCTTCAAAGCATTAAGGCCATAAAAATGGCCTTGGACTGAGCAGGTAATAGAGGTATTGAGTGCAGTATCACATACACTGCTCTCCATTTATTTGACAGGGCTGGGGGGAATTCACCAGGTTCATGAGCTGGCAAAGCCTGCAAGTTGGAGTTTAACTTCAAGCTGGCACTTTTAGTCATAGCATTAAGTAATACGTGTGACTCAGAGAAAGTTAGGTCCTCATCTGCTGCACAGCCTGCTGAAGGCTGATGGAACTCTGTGAGATAAGCTTTTACATGGCATAAGCCAACAATACCTGAGCTGGTGCAAATCTGTGTCAGAAGAATCTTTAGAGGCCTTATAAAGTCAGCAATGACTTTAAATTATCTCTCTTGTTTTGGGTTGGCAAAACAGCTCCAGAAATCTATTTTTTCCAGCTGAGTGACTAGAAGCAGGAGCCCTTTAATGTGGGGTCATGTTTTTAGGGTTTTTTAGCTTACTAGGTTTATTAATGCGATTACTTAATAAGGAATATGAATATTTCCATTGATTCATCCTTCTAGTCTCACTGAAGGGAAATGTTGTATCCTGCCTCTATTTTCTTTTTGGTAGGGGCAGAACTCTGGTGCCCCCTCCAATATCTGGTTTCATAGTCAGGAGTCCACATTCATTATTTACCTTTGTCTAGCAGGGCTGCCAGCTGAAATATCTCTTGTTGCTCTTAGTGATTTAGACTGTTTTTCAACAACTACTTAAATTACCAGAAAGAGACAGTTGAGGAATTTCAAATGTGTGGGAGATTAACTGATTTTTTAAAGGTGTTTTTTTTTTTTTTGTTGGTTGGTTTATTTTTTGGGAATAAAATGGTAACTTTCCATCTAAGATATAATTCAGAGTAATGAGCACACAAAACAAACAGCCATCTGTAATTAGGATGCACCAGCCATGAAAATCATAAGTCACAATAATTATTGTTATTGTAGAAAAGACACCACCACCAGTCTGGAAGCAGATGGAGCTCTTTAAGTGCAGCTCTCCACCTTCTTCCAGTTTCCTGTGTCTACCTGGATCTCCTGGAGACAGGAGATCTTGGTGCTCTCTTTCTGAGGAACAGGACAAGGATAAATACCACACTGAAGAGATTATGGCAGGACCTAAGACTCAGTGTGATCCCATCTCACAGCTGACTGGGTTCACTGTGTACCAAGCTGTTTCCTTGGACTTACCCTCTCTAGGGTACAAGGATCCCTTGACTTCATGAGCAGAGATGTCTCCCTGTGTGACACAACAAGAAGGGACAGGATGGAGAGATTTAAAAATTCTTCCCTCCCCTGATTTTGGAAGCAGATGTAGGAGTATTCCTTTTCAGATTTATTTATCTACTTTCCCAGCAAAAGTAGTTTGGTTTTTGGGGTTTTGTTTGTTTGTTTGTTTGTTTTCTTTTTTTTTTTTTTAATGGCTCCATCTTCCTCAGAGCCTCCCTAGGCTGACCTCGGCCACAGAAGAGCCTCACTGAGATGTCCCCCCATCCAAATTCCTGGGAGAGCATCTTTTTTGCTGTTACAGAAGCTGTCAAGTTCGCCAGAAAAACAAACCCTCTGACACAGAAGGCATAAAGCTGACATAAAACCAGCATTGGTCTGTATTTAAACCATACCCCCTCCTGGATAACTGGGAGTAATCTGAGGCTTTGATGGATGAACTCTGTTACTCCAGTCATTAACTGATGAACCTTTGCACCTACTTGAAATTCATAGAAATTCCTGTTATTGAGCCTGTTTACTGTGTACATAATGAATATGGGCCTGGCTTGGTCTAATACACTTTTGCAGTTTCCTTTATGCTTTATTTTACTGAAGATCTCCCCTCTCCTTTGTCTTGATGGTTGGCAAAGAGCCAGTTGCTGGAGCAGGCATCATTCCTGAGGGCCATCAGCTTTGATTTTCCTCTTACATGTTGCATTCCTGCTGCCTGCACACTGAAAAGCTGTGTTATAAATCTAAAATCTGTGTCTAAATCAATATGATTTCTAACCCTACTACTGACAGGAGTTGCTGCCGAGCTTGCCAGTACATTGCTGTGAATTAGAGAAATTGCCATCTAAATTTCTTCAGGGAATGGAGCAAAGATAACAAGAGGACCAGAAAGGACAGTCAAGGAAATTGGGTGTGTGTTGGCCTGGGAAGTCAGCACTTCAAATAATTCCCTTTATTATAAAACAGCACCAGCATACAATTCCAATACCTGGTAGAATAATAGCACTGGATATGTACTTTAGATTTGTGTAGTGCAGCATTTATTGCTGTGGAAATGGAATTGTGTGTTTTCAGAGTGGTCTGCAGTAGTTTGCTCCACTGCAGTCTTACAGTGGGAAACAGAAATATGCTCAGAGTGCTGAGGGTTCATTACTTCATATCTGCACGGGATCTCAATGCAAAACTACATGAATTTGCTTTTGTGGTGGGTTGATTCTGGCTGGATGCCAGGTTCACATCAAATCTTCTCTGTTGCTCCTCTCCTCAACTGGACAGGGGAGAGAAAATGTAACAAAAGGCCTGTGGGTTGAGATAAGGGCAGTGGCATGTCCATCTTGCAGAAAGCTGGCACTGGCTCTATTGGACATGGAGAAACTTCTAGCACCTTCTCACAGAAGTCATTCAGAAGCCCCCCACTGCCAAAGCCTTGCTACTCAAACCCAATGCAATTACATATTTAGGACCGTCTGAATTCTAAAATACCTTGGCATATTTCACAAAATCAGGGTTCAGGCAAAGCTGATAGTTATCGTATCAAGGAGGTCAACTTGTTTTCATTTATTCATATTTTTTCTGCAGAAATAATATAGAGAAATTCTAGTGAGTATATACCCTGCTATAGCCCAGTTTCAAGGTAGGGGTTTCCCTAATTTCTACTAACAGCATCTGTGAGAGAAGGCCTAGGGGACAGGAGAAATAAATGATGTGGGAAGTCACAGTGCAGCATCCTGTGACAATAAGTCAGAAATGTATTTGCTCTTGTCTAACACGCAGACTGTGCTCAATGGCATTTTTTCAGCTTAGTTGATAGACAAGGCAGTGACTCCAGTGAGGGCAGGATATCATCACCTTCTATAAAGTGATAATCTTTCATCTCTTATCACCTTTATAGACTGCCTCTGTCCCTGTTTCCCAGGAGAGCGTGCAGTGAAGCATTTCCATGGACTTGCCCTATTTTTGCACTCTGCCTTGGGCACCTGTTATAGAAAACACCCTTGTGGGAGGAACTGGGTCACCTTTGGTCCCACACAGTACAGACATTCCTATGTCTTTTCTTTCATTTCCTGACCTAGAGATGCAGGGACAAGGGCCTGCAGTCTGAGTTAGCATGTAAAACAGGTCTCTACAGCCACAGGCCTGAGCCTTTACTGTTGCAAACTACCACATTAAATAATTCCCTCTGTCAATGAATCCAGATCCACTTTAGAGTAGTAGTACTTTTCAGGCAGTTTGGATTATATGTGCCAAGATACAGTAATTCCAGAGGAAAACTCCAACAACTCAAAGGGGAAGTCAGAGGCTGGAGAAGACTACAGTGCACTTCTTCTCCAATGAGCTATGCATGGTTGCAGCCCCCACAATTGCTGATTTATAGAATATTTATTGATCGTATAAAAGCTGCAAATTTTAAAATATGGTATTTCAAATAATTTCAAAAAATTTTTTATTTTATTTGTTTTGGATGCTGCTTCAACACCAGAGTGCTCTAGGCCCCAAGTTACATTTATTCCTAGCCAGTTTATACTCCTGTGTTGTTCTACTAAGGGTAGCTCTGTGCTTCCGACCCCTCTTTGCAGAGGGCAGCTGTGTGTCCCCTCAGTGCTGTCTCAAAGCTAGAACAGAACAAGCCAAGCTCTTAGATGGCAATTGTAAACCATCTCCCTCTTCCCTACTCTTCTTGGCACCCAGCTGAGAAGTATCTGATTCACTATGGCGTGTAAGTGCACAATCTAGTGCTTTCTATAATTAAATTTCCATTGTTCCTCCCTTCAGGGTTCTCTAGTTTTCCTTAGACAATTTTCATATTGTCATCTTTACTAACTGTGAGTTCTCACTTTGAAATCTTGGTAAGAAATGTGCTGATTGCACAATGTAAGCAATGAAAACACTAATGAATATGAATAGAAAAAAAATGAACAGATTGGTCAGTAATGGATTCTGCTTGTAATCTTCCTCTGGCCTGATGAAACCTTTCTTCAGCCCAGCTGGTTGCAGTCACTTTAATCACTTGAAATTTTGTGTATTAATTCTCAGTTTATGTCATAATACTCCATAGTGGTTTAACAAAATGCAGTGAATGCAATTTACCACATTTTCCTTCATCTAGAAAATAACTTTTCCATCAAAGAAAGACAAAAATCTAGTTTGGATAACTGGAATTGCTAAATATATGCTAAATGTTATATCCTTTTATAACTTTAATGACTGTCTTCTTCCCTGCTTTCTTCTGAACACTTCCTGGTGAGGCCAGACTTTTATATCTCGAGGATGCTCTCAAAGTTCTGTTCATCTCTTTCTTAAAAAAAAACAAAAATGTGTTTGCTCTTCTTCCATGTAGTGCTGCACAAACCCCAGTGATGGAGGTCACTGCGCTGCCTTTGCCTCTCTAATATGATTGCCCTGTATGGAAAAGGGCAAAACCATCTCAACTTAGATTTTGGATGGAATCTAGATATTTCTTAATGTTTTCATCCTCTAAATCCCATCTTATCCCATCCTTGGTTTTAGCAGGCCAAATGATCTGTCCTTCCCTCTGGGAGTGCTTTCCCATAGGCTTCTTCCCTGGCTTCATGTGGAAACTTCAAAGAGCACTTCTTTTTCCCTTGGATATGTGAAAATATCAAGCCTTTAGCATCCAAAAGGCTCCAAGATTTTCAGTCCAGCAGACTTGCATTTCCAGAAGATCTCCTTATTTTTCCACATATGCCTTTGTAAGAGATTCCCATTTCTCAGTTTGATTCTTTAAAGAGAAGCAGCTCACGATTTCTCCATCTCAGACTATTTCCTTCAAGTGGCTCTTCCATAATCCCTTCATTAGGTGCCAAACCCAACTTCAAAAGAGCATCAGCTCTTGCTGGCTGAGTGCCTATGTCTTCTGCTGTCTGTCAGCTCTCACATTCAGACACCCACCTCCGAGGGGAAGTGCACACAAAGCAGAGTCTTCACCGTCATGCCCAGCCTAACAGTGAGGCTTGATCTTCACAGACACTCTGGTTCCTTGGCAGGAGGTGTCACTCTAACTACCTGGCAATTATGTCAGCCAAAATTATCGTAAAGCCCTGCATGTAGCTGGTTGTTTTCCATGCCAGGTGTCAGAGGGTACAGCAGAGAGCCAAACGTCTCATATTGAGGACAGGAAATGAGACCAATTCAGTGATGACATCAATCATGTCAATAGTGATGAGTAAACAAAAGGTCACAGCTTCTTGGCAAGGCTCCTGGAGCTCAGTAACAACAGTGGTTAAACTAACTTGAGGCTTCTGGAGTTGTGAAATACCATTATGCTAATTTTGGAGAGGCAATAGCATTAACTGAAGCCTAGATGACTTGTTGAATTTGTCAGGTTAGGGCAATTCGCTGATGTGATTCTATTTTCATTCACTATAGTTTTGTCTTGGAACATTTAACTTCATATGTTTATTTAATCCTGCACTGCAATTGAATCTCTTATCTTGCATATACCTAGCCTAGACTCACAGGCCTTTACAGAAAAGAGGCTGTTATTTTCACACCTGATTTGAAAATTTTTATTTGCTGGCTGTATTTTCAAAGTGTGTCCATTATCAGTGATAAAAAGTCCTACTCACAGGACTTATTGGGGTGGGTGATTGCTGAGAACTCACAAAAAATCCTCTGTGCTACTTTAATACTTGTCAAATGCCTGGCCCTCTGGTCATGTGTGAACTGCTAAAGTCCAATTAAACCGACCCTAAGCTCCTAAGCTGACAGATAAACTGCCAGTTTACCTCTGGTCCTCTGGGGCTGTTGAGCCCAGATCACTTGGGATTTGGATGGGGTGTGTTGACCATGTTTAGAAACTGGCTCCTGCCCCATTTCTCATTCTCACTGTGGTTCAGGAAGAACAATTTTTGGGTTACTCTTGACAGCAACTTTCATACCCATTGCATTTGAAATGCCTTATGACACTGACAGAGATGGACCTGCTTCAGGGAAAGCACCCTTATTGAAGAGCACATCTCACTGCCTTTCAGGAAACAGACTCCCTCTTGATCTCAGAGCTTTGGGCTGCTGGAGGAAGGGAGGGATAGCTCAGAGTGTTTACTGTCATTGCTGTACAGAGGGCTGGGCATGCAGCAAGAGTGAGAGCCAGTCCCTTGTCATAACTGATGCTGTGTCAAAGTGAAATGCAGTGCATAAAGAAGGCGGGATAATGTGAAATGGAAGGCTTAAAAGCTTCCCCCCCTTTTTTTTTTTCCCCCTCTGGAGCCTCCTGAAAACAAAGCCAGTGCCCCTTGGCTTGAAAGGGTGTAAGACTGCAGGATGTTATAAAGCAAAAGCATCATGTTTTCTTGAAATAAAATTTTGCACAAAGGCAGCTTGCATTACATCCCTCTTTGAATGCTTTTTAGAACTACTCCAGATCAGAAATCTCTTGTAATTGCTTTAAGTCTGCTATTTCACTACTCCAGATCTGATCCTTGTTTTCAAAGTAGTGACAGTGGTTGCTCAAAGCTACATGCAGTCTTCAGACAAAAACTTCATAATTTTGGCACCTGTTGGTCCCTAAAATCTGTGGGTTTGGCTCAGGACATTCCTTAGTTCCACCTTTGTAGGTAGAGTTTGTCATGAGTTCAGTCATGGAAAAGTCATCCCCATATCTGTGGGAGCCTGCTTGTAACCAGGGTTACAGCCCTGGATCCTTTTGTCTGCAGGACAGAGTTTTTGTGATGTCAGAATAACTGAATATCCAGAAATGTGAACAAAAATTAAACTTTTGCTCTGGGGTTTGGTTTGACTGAAACTGCAGTTTCAGAGACCTGCTAACTGAGGCCATTCTTCACGGAGTTGACATTAAAAGTAAGAACTTAAAGAACCTTGAATGATTTTTTGATTCTTGTTTTCAAAACTTGTGACAAAATCTGATTTCTAAAATGAACATACTAAATATGTTTCTTAAACATAAAGTCATTCATTTATTTATCTTTTAAGGTATTTCAAACTTTGGTACCTGAAAACTGGACGAATGCAAGACCATTAATTACTTCTGGTGTTCTGTTCTGTGTCCTATATGCCTTTCTTCATAGGATGAAATTTGCTGCACAGAATTCATGTAGGGGAAAAAAAAAGATACTTTTATAATGAACACAAAATCTGGGCTCATTTCAACACGGAGCAATTCAGATCAAAATTGATGCCTCTGGCTTGCAGTTTCTCTTAGGAGTACTTTCATACTCATACAAAAGTAAAAGTTTCTACTGGAAAATATGATCAAATAATCTTAAATCCTAGTTTCAGAGTATTTCAGGTCTGTGTTTGATATTTGCCAGCTATGCCCCTCTGTAGCATCCACAGTGATTTTGCTGCACAGCCCTGGAAAAGGAGAGCCTGGTGCCTGCACACGTGTCCTTCCTGCCCCCGCCACTTCCTCGGCAAGGTGTGTGTGTGCTCCCTGCCAAGCCGTGTCCCAGCAGTGGGTAAATCCTCTGACTGAAATGCATCTCCCCTGGCACTCCTGCCTGCTGTGCTACAAGTTCAGTTGAATGCTGACAGTTTAAGCAGATGCTACTCTGCCTCCTGGAGAGCAGCTCCTGTCTGGAGTGCTGCGAGGCAGCAGTGATGGGAATCCAGCACAGGCTCCTCTCAGGTGAAATTGTGTGAACTCTTGTGTAGGGTAGCAGCAGGCAGCTTCATCTCCTCCTGATGTTGCTGTGATGTTCCCCCAGTCCCCTTCCCCAGGAATGGGAGAACATGGCTGTAATGGACTTGAGACCATGCACTCATCTCTTCTGGCAGAGCTGTTGCCAGCAGTATTTGCTCTCAGCTTACTGCAGTGCCCCCATTTTATATGTGACTGTTGGAGAAGTAAAAGCTGTTTCAAGTCACCATTCCCCAGCAGCTTCCCTCCTATGGCAACTCTTTGTCCATGCTCTCTCAGTAGGGATTGCTTGTACAAAAAGGTGCATTCCCATGTTTTTCCAGGCTTTTCTTTCCTCTGAAAGATGCATGGTGAACTCTTCTCTGGTATCGAGTTTTATTGCTTTTTATCTCCTTCCAGAAGAGTCACTAAGAGGCAGCAAAATGTTGGATGTTTGTCTTATAAAGTCACCAGGAGAGGAAGTGTTTCTTAAGTCTTTCCCCTAACACAGACATATATTACCTTCCATTATCTGCACCAATGGGCTGAGGCCAATTGCATGAGGTTCAACAAGGTCAAGTGCCAGGTCCTGCTTTTGGGTCACAATGACCCCATGCAGCACTACAGGCTGGGGGCAGAGTGGCTGGAGAGCTGCCTGGCAGAAAAGGACCTGGGGGTGCCGGTCAACAGCAGCTGAACGTGAGCGAGTGTGTGCCCAGGAGGCCAAAGGCAGCTGGCCTGTGTCAGCAGTGGTGTGGCCAGCAGCACCAGGGCACTGATTGTCCCACTGGTACCCACCACTGGTGAGGCTGCACCTCAAGTGCTGTGTTCAGTTCTGGGCCCCTCACAACAAAAAAGGCATTCAGGAACTGGAGCGTGTCCAGAGAGGGCAGCAGAGCTGGTGAAGGGTCTGGAGAATAAGTTGCATGAGGAGCAGCTGAGGGAGCTGCGGTTGCTTAGCCTGGAGAAAAGGAGGTTCTAGGGTGACCTCATCACTTCTACATCCACCTGAAAGGAGACTGTAGCCAGATGGAGGTCAGCCTCTTCTCCTGGGCAACCAGGAACAGGCAAGAGGACATAGCCCCAAGCTCTGCTGGGGGAGGTTCACGTTGGACATCAGGAGGAATTTCTTCACTGAAAGAGGGGTCAGGCATTGGAACAGACTGTCCAAGGAGGTGGTGGAACACCACCACTGTCCCTGAAGGTGTTCAAGAAACAACTGGATATAGCACTTAATGCTATGGTCCAGTTGACAAGATGGTGATCAAAAGTTGGACTCTGTGATCTTGAAGGTCTTTTCTAACCTAAATGATTCTGTGATCAAGGGAACCTCTTACTAGCTTTCAGTTTTGCTTTGCTGTAAAGTCCTACAACCCTTGCTTTGCACTTCTTGCTTTCCCTCAGGTTGCCAAATATTTCCTCCTAGGTTCCTGGAGTATTTTTCCATGTTTACAGATTTAATTTTGGTTTGTTTGTTTCTCTTGATATCTTGCCTTATGAGACCAAAGAAGCATTTTGGAGGTTGTTCAAGCATCGCTTTTTGACATATCTCCAAGCTAGTCTTGGAGCGCCAGTCTTTATCTGCTTTGCACTTTTTGATTAGGCTATTCATCATGAAGTTACTAGTTTTAAATTATCTTACCTCCTGCTTTCCAGGTCCTCTTACTCTTCTCTACTGAGTTCTTTACTTCTTATTTTTGCCTGCAGATACAATGCTTTATTGAATCTCTGAGCTCTGAGTTCTCAGTTTTATTCCCACTTGTCAAATTTATGCTCTGAAATTTCAGCTACTGACACCACTTTACTTGGCAGAATCTAGCACCGCTTCTTGAAGTCTTCTGGATCTGTGGGGTTTTTTTAGCTATTTAACCTTTACTGAAGAAGAGCTTAGAAAAAGTAACTGCATTCTTGACAAACTTTCCTACTGGATAATGCAAACATTTTTGATACAACACTGAAGGTTTCTGTATTTTATGTACTAGTCAAAAAGAATCTCTTTATATCAGGAATTAGTTTACCAACTCCTCCAATGACTAAGTGAGTCATGAGCAGGTGACTCAGTTTACTTCTGTAAGTACTGTAAGGCAATTACAGGACATTATGTGTAGAGTTTGCATCCTCTGAGTTTATCTGCCTAGAGCGTTGATATATCTGTCTGAACTTGTCTTTTTTTTCTATTTCTGGGCTTTGATAGAGTCAAGGCAGTAAGAGACAGTTCTTCAGAGGGCAAGTCAGTGTAATACAGACCAGCCTCTAGGGCTTTTATGCACCAGCAGAGTTCAAATACAGTTACACTTTTTGGAGAAAATGATTTATCTGTCTTAGTGACGAATGTACAGACCACATTGGTTTTAGCTTGATGTTAGAGAGCCAAACTATGGTCATAGCAAAATACAATACGGACAACACAGAACCAACAGACTGAGCCAGAGATTTCCTAGAAGCGTGGATAGCTGAATGAGCCTGATTGCAAATAACCAAACAGATATATTTCATTATATGTGGTTGGGTAGCTTTAATTTAGTAACTGTCACAGTTTAGCAGCCAGAGCCCCATGCAACCACTCACTTACTGCCCCACCAGTGGTGATCGATCAGGGAGAGAATCAGGACAGCAAAACCCAGAAAACTCAGGGGTTGAGATAAAGGCATTTTAATAGGGATAGCAAAAGCTGCCCATGTAAACAAAGCAAAACAAGGGATTAATTTACTGTTTCCCATAGGCAGGTGTTCAGCCATCTCCGGGAGAGCAGGGCACTGTTACACCAGAGTGTCTTGGGAAGACAAATATAATCACTCTGAAATGTCCCCCCCAGTTTATACACTGAGCATGATGCCACATGGTCTGTAATATCCCTTTGGTCACCTGTCCTGGCTGTGTTTCCTCCCAACCTCCCACACACCCCCAGCCTCCCAGCCAGTGTGGCAGTACGGAAAGCAGAAAAGGCCTTGCCTTGGCTCTGTGTAAGCCCTGATCAGCAACAACAAAAACATCTTCATTTTATCAACCTTGTGCTCAGCACAAATCCAAGACACAGCCCCATACCAGCCACCGTGAGGAAAATAAAATCTACCCCAGCCAAAACCAGCATGGCAGCACAGATAATAAAAGAACAGCCCTGCTACTGGGTGAAGCTTTCATATTTTTTTAGTTGCTGCACTCACAGGTTCTCTTCTGTACACAACCCCAGGTCTCCCCAGAGAGTTACATGAGTTCATTGCATTTAATTTCTTATTCAGCATTGATATAATTTTTCTCCACTCATGGTGCATTACATATATTGCATTTATGGTTTCTTGACCCCTTATGAAGGGTAGTTAAGGTTTTTAATCAAGTACGCTGGTTGTTTTCCTTTTCTTCTTTTAAAGATTGTGAAAAGTGTTTTTCTCCTCGTGGAAGGGGCATTCCTTGAAAGTCTCTTGAAACTGTACGTGAAGGTCAGTAGAAGGAACTGACCCCATCTTGGAAAGGAGCTCCTCTTCCTTCACTAACTGTGACAGAGGGTCCCTCCCCTTGAAATATTAAAGGTTATTATTAACCTTGCCCGCTTTTGTGGATGCCCCCAGGAAGATGGGATAATTCCTTCTATGTTTACTCACAGTTTAGCCTAAGACAAGAGTAGCTAGGCAGCAGGTTTGTCTGCTTATTGTATGTGGCAGGCTTGGCAGCCTGGGTAGTGGGGACAGTCCTGGGGGAGGCACCGCACGTCGCTGTCAGCAGTGATGCTTCCCTATGTCCTGGCAGGTGTCAGCTGTAGCACAGAAGAGCTGATACTGGAACCTGCTGGTACCTGTTGTTGAACTGGGATGCTGGATGTGCTCTGCTCGTTCTCTGGGGCGTGGGGTGGCAGCTCTCCAGTGGCTGGGTCTCCGCAGACATGCCCACTCTCATGGCAGGACATCTTTCCTCTGCCCTCATGGTCCTCACACATCTGCCAGTACTCTCCCAAGCTAAGGTGTGCCTCAGAGGAGAGATTGTTTAAAATTTATGCTATTATTTAAATACCAGACTAAGATTTATTTAGTATGGCATTTAAAGACTATTTAAATACCCCATTGTCTCGATCTAGTCAGTATTAATGACTAGAATTTATTAATGATTTCACAACACGTGGTAAGAAAACATGCTTCTGTGGCATATTTTCTGTTCCACATGACAGAATAACAAGTCCCTTCAGGACCATAGCAATGGCTTTATCTTGGCTAATCAGTGCAAGTCTTCCATCTGTCCTGTTACAACTGCATAAAGGAAACAAGCAAATGAAAACAGTTTATATACACTGATTATTCTTTCATGCCTCAGGCCTGAGAAGACTACATATTATTTCACTGAAATAATGGTTTTGGCAATATACAGAATTGAAATAGCTGATTTCATTGCTTGCTGGAAAGTGCACTCAACAAACTCCAAGTTCTTCACCACTTAGTTCCATAGATGTGACACATATGCTCCAGACCTTCAGTAACAATCATGTTTATTGCAAAGAAGTCAAACATTCACCAAAAACATGTAAATGGCATCAGCAGCAGATGTCCAAACAAAACCAGTACTGTGCTAGCCAAGTTTCAGCTTGGCACCCATCTTAGACAAGCTCTTCACAGGGAAAGGTTATTCTATCTACAAAAACTGTTTTAAAACAGGGAAATAAATCTTTCCAGCTGAGCTTGTGCTTGTATCTTAGAAGCTACTGCTCTAACTTTATACTAGTTCTTCTAGAATTTGTCATCCTGAAGTGTAGGTTTGGGTACATTAGCTCATCTTACATAGTTTTTTACATGATATTCCTCATATTCTAATTCATTTTGTTGCTCAGCTCTTTCCACGTGATCCTATCAGTTACAGAGTCCCACAGTATGTGTTACTGAAGTTGACTCCAGCTGGAGGCTTCTCCTTCAGGTTTCTAAAGTACAGTGAACAAAGAGAATTTAGGAAAAGCTTCAAGGTAAGAGACATAGTGAAAAAAAAAATACAGTCTCCTTGGAGAAATTCTTTGGCATGCAAGTAAAATATACATCTGGACAGTCTTGTCAGAGTCAGATTTGGGCACCTATCTTTGCACTAGATACGTTTTAGTGACAGCACACGGCAAGTATTCACTCAGCTCTTCTGGTCTTCAAATTTCTGTGTGATGTAGTCATAGGATATGATTTATAATCATCTCTTCTAGGCAACTGGGGTGACCCAAGACACTCTTCACTGAAACAGATATCAAGCAAGGAGGCAGGGATGATTGCCAGGAGAAAGTACAGAGGGATTTAGGGAAGAGAAAATCCTTGAGGTGGATGTTAGAGAGCCAAGTCAAGAGAATCTTCAACTGAAATTTCACTGGTGTTTTAGATTGAGCTATTAATAAAATCAAGGTTGACACTCAGTTGTGAGTTAAAGTAGCACAAACAGGCTTGGCTGCAGGGCTTTTAGTGTTGTTAGACTGATTTAACTGGAGAATAAGAATTCATTTCAACATCTCTGTATTGTATTGAGAACTGAATAGTAATTATTTATTTGTAGTGCATTTCCCTGGTGTAGTGAATACAAGGGGCAGTTGTACAGATGGCTCATTGGTTTTCTTTCCCAGGTATTTCACCAAATATTGTTCACAGCTTCTCTTAAAGACGCAAGCAGATCTTGATATCCCTTTGCTAGTGTTACTCTCGTGGTATTCCTCTGAAACCCTTGGTAAATCTTTCCATTCACAGTAGGATTTTTATGTTTGTTTTTAAATAGGAGTGTACTGAATGTGTGATTCATCAAGACACTGAGCCTGATTCCAGCTGTATTTTTATACCATGGGTTTAACTCTCCTGACAGTAGCTATGTTCTTGAATTTGACACTTGACATTGGAGCGAAGTAAAAAGATGATATAAGCTTAAAATCAGATCCAAAACCTGTTCTGTTGTATATCTGTACTGACTTTTGTGCAATCACATTCTTATACACACTCATGAAGACTGATCATCTATTTGATTGATTTTAACTCAGCTTCTAAGTTTTCTTTAGAAAAAATAGAGTGAAATGTAATTTTACCTTTTCAAACACCACTAAATATCTACTCCAGGCAATAACTATTTGACAAGAGATGCTCTGGGTGAAGGTTGGTGAAAAGAGTCAAATTGTTGCTTTAGCTCACTGGCAGAGAAGGTGTCTAGAAAAAGGTGCAGAGAAGGAACATAATCTGCCTGTGACTTTAGTACGATCATAATTTGTACCTGTTCAATGCATTATTGTTGGTTCCAGAAACATCACTGCCCCTTGGTGCTGCATTGCTGGCAAAGGCTTGCCTTGTGGTAAATGCAGACTGAATTTAGCAGGAAATAAACCCTAGGTGCAGCTCAGAGCTGTCTGCAGCCCAGGGAGAACAGTGTTGTCTTCCCCACTGCATTTAACCTAATTATCTCTCCAGTATCAGAAAAAGGCCTGTCTGTAAATCCCTGTTTGCTGTGAAGAAATTGGCACTGACGGGGATCCACTGTTTCAGGGTAGAGCTCTATTTCCTTCTCTCCCCCACTGTTTTGCTTCTAAAACAGAAGAAAAAATATGATAGATACATGCTGTGCAGAATACAGAAGGCAGCAGTAAGCTCTCTCTTGCAGAGTACCTTGAGAAAGTTTCCCCTGCAATCATTTTCTACGCATGTACCGCCTGCATTCACTCACCTCCTTCCTCTGCCTCCGGCTGGGTTTGCTTTTCTAATGATTGCAGCTTCTGGTTCCGTTGTCTCAGATTTTATTGTTTAAAGCTAGAGCAGATGGTGTTATGTCTATTAAATACTAAACTGTGTCATGCAGGAATCATTATCTCAGCTGAATTGGCTCCTTGTAAGAGTGGTTTTATCCTTTAGAACAGATTAAAGGACTCGGAAGAAACTCACTGCACTGCTGGATGCCAGTGATGGGCTTAATGGATGACACTCCACTCTTGGCCAAAAATACAGTGTGGGTGGACAATCAGTATTCTTTCCTACAGGACCACATTTACCACAGGTTTCTGCATTCTTGGGTGCAATGCAGAGTTGTAGCACTGAGAGGGGAGTTGAGCTGGAGAACTTCCCCTGGGGCATGGGATAAAAGCCCTGCCAGATACTGAGCAGCTTCCTTGCTTGTTTTACATGGACCAGTTGATCTGGACTGCATGACAATTCTGCTGCAGGAACCATATTTTCTTCTCTTTAATACGATTTCCCAGGAGTTCTTCTGCACAGGTTTGCAGAGCTTTGAGGTATTTGGGGCAAGAATTATTTCCTCTTTTAAATTTGAAATAAACAATGGCTGGGTCAGTGTGCCCCAGTTTATTCTCTCTTGATCTCTCATTGCTGCTATGCAAATAATTAATAAAAGGACTGGTTGTAAAAAGCCACAGGAACTGCAGTCCTCTGAGTGATATATTACAAAACAGGATTCATTGAGTCTGGGTTTGACTCCCTGAAGTATAATAGTTTTGCAATTCACCATCTCTGATGCAATGGATCAAAATATTCTTTACAATAAAAGGAAAACATTTCCAAAGTACAGGACTGTACTTTAATAAATGTTGCCAGAAGAAATCTCATTTAAACAGCAAGATTCTACATCCTCTATTTCTTTCCTTTTCTTAATAAAATCCAGTTTGCTCTTGAGATATTTAAAATGTCCTTTCTGTGCTTATCAAGTGACACCATACAGTGCAATGAATACAGCTGGAGAGCCTCACATCAACAACATGCTGTGTGGAAATGTGTTTTTCTGGAGTTTCTGTCTCTGAAGGGGTCAAGATGATATGTCAGACAAGGGCTCTTCTTGTATCACGATGCAGTGCCTCCCAATTCAAATAGCTCCAAAACAGTTTTTCAAACATGGGCTTCACTGAGGCCTCATTTCAGTTCTCTTATTCTTGTGATAATCTGTGCTGAAGCACCAGCCAAGTTGTGCTACATGCCTTGTGTATACTTGGAAGCATTTGTATTTGGCCTGAAGCAGAATTATTTTGCTGCATGGCTGTTTCAGGAGCTGTCCAGCACAGTGGGGCAGTGGCTGTTCCATCTTTGTTCCCTCCACTGCTGACCAGTTTTCAAAAATGCTTTCTGAAAGCTCTGCTGAATTTTTCTGTGTTCGAAAATCCTTATGCTGGGCCAAGACTGCATGTTTTGTAGCCACCACAAATGAAATTACATTTCATTAAATCACTGACTTGGCTGTCGCCCAAAACAATCCTGCACTCTATCAAACTCTTCTCTTGGCCATGTTCTTGTAGAATGATGGAAAGGGAATGGAAAAGCTCTTACAAATCGTGTGTGTGTGTGTATTTTATAGAAATTTATATTTCACAGTAAAGCAAGTGGCACTGGTTGGCCTGCAAAGCTATCATAGCAATGTGAGTTTTTCCTCTGCTCATTATTTTAGTTTCCCTAGTACTTTGCATATCAAAGGGACCAGATCAACTTCCAGTTGTGGACTTGAGTAATAGAGTAGACCTCAGCATGGCATTCCAGATCCAAGTACTTCTAAGTGCTAACTAAGTATACCCAGGGGGAAGTAGCTCTGGCAAGCACTTTGGGGTTTTTATTTCTCAGCTTCATATGTGGCTTCACCAGCTCAGCATCCCTATCCTAATTTCTGTCTGAGTCAAAAAAATTCTGTTCTTAGTCTGAAAAATCTGTGATTTGAGATGCTTTGGACTGACTCTTTATAAAAATCATTTGTGCTATTTCAATTTTAGATTTTGACGCTGAGATGTAAATGTGGAGTGCTTGACTGTTGGCTTGACTTTCTTGTGGATTTGATGAAATCTAGCAAATCCTTGTCTTTGTCACTCCCTTATTGCACAGTAAATTATATTTCCCTCCAAAATGAAAGCTCTTATTTTATTTTCTCCTTTGTATTTTTCTTTGCTGTCCCTCATATGGATGGGCAGACTGGCTCCCCACGTGATCATTTCTGTTGGTTGCTCTAGGGAGAGCACATGTACAAGTAAAAAGGCTGAAGGCTGAAAGTTTTTTTCCAGGGTGTGTACATAGGATAAAATCCTCATAGAAATTTATTGATACAACTCTTTGGGGATAGAAGCACATAAGAAATGAGAAGCAATTTCTCTTTGTGACCATTCTACCCTTGTAGGTCTACCATCACCAATTTCACTATTTTTTTGGTAGAGTTTAACAAAGGTTTTTCAAATCAGAAATACAAGCCAAATTCTTCTTGTTCTAAAGACTTCTACTAAGCAGGCAAACTTTAAACTCAATTAGATCCTGGCAGTACAGATTGTTATCACTGCTTTTGAAACACTGGCAAATATCTGAGGAATAAATTGCATTATCAATTGATGAATGACATCTCTACAGATAGTTCAAACTACACAGACCATTGCATTCATTTTCTTTGCAACCAGAAGTCCTTCTCTGCAGTGAAATGAACTTTTTTTTCCCACTATGAGCTTTTCTTATTAGATTTTAGCTCATTATTGAGGGCTAAAAACTCAGTGAGTCATCTGCTCAGCAGAGAAATTCCTGAGATAATCACCATTCTTTGAGGTACATCTGTGTTCCTTGCCTTGCTGAAGAAATGAGAAGATAGTGAAGGCTTCCAAAAATAAGTACCTGCAGCTGCAGCAGGAACAGTGGCTGTGTTCAAGCAAGATGCTCACAGAGGACCAGTACTGGGGTGTCTGGAGGCTGCTCCCCCCAAGTTTGTAAGCTGACAATCACTATATCCCTTTTGTTCCCTCTGGTAACTGGCAGGCTGCCTGGACCCCTGCTCAAATGCAAGAGTTTAAATTGACTGTGTTTTGGTCATCCTTAAACTCTCTCCATAAGGGACAAGGGGATTGGCCCTACCAGTGCACACAATCACATCACTCTCCACATTTTGGCATTGCCCCCTCACCTTGCAGTCTCCTCACTTGCTGCTTAAAATGGAAGGATGATTAGCTGAGGGCACTGGTTCTCAAAGTCATGTTTAAAGTGTCTCATTGGAATAAGATGCTTTAAAACATACCCTGAGTATAAAACTGATAGAATCCTAGATCATCGGAGGGAGGCAGAACACAACAAAATCCTGTATTTTACTTACATCCTGACAGGATGTAGGTAAGATGCAATCCTGACAGACTTCTTTGCTCCCTATGTGGTCTGTAGCTTCCAAAGATGCTTTTGCTGTTTGCATGTAAGGAGTTTAAATAGACCATTAATCTAAAGGCTTTCCTTTGGTCTGCAGCAAGCATCTTTTCCCCAAATCTCTTAGCCCAAATTACCAATTTACTTGCCTATGTTTGTATGGGAGAGAGGACACAAGATTGAAGGAATAATGATTTGGTTTGGTTTATTTTAGTTTTTCTCACAGAATGCAGCATGTAGCAGATCATGGAAATCTAGGTTTTTTCCTAAGCACAGGAGAAAGTGCAACTATTCCAATTTCTGAATGATTTTGTCACCAGGAGCTCTGTGTCCTTGCAGGCAGAGAGCACACACCTCAGTCATTAAGTGCCATTTCTGCAGAGTTAACTCAGATGGGAGCAGTTGCTTGTGTGCTTGGTAATTAAGTACCACTTTGTTATTTCCCTCAGCATTTGGAAACTGAATTTTTAAATGGAAAATCTAGGGATTTGAAAAGCCTAAACAGATAAACAGTCTTGTAAATGGGACCCAGGAAACATTAATTAAAAAACATTGGTTCCCACATATTTATCTGTAGTCTGACAGGAAAAGATAGGAAATACCTCCAAAAATTATACTCTAGTTAATTTATCTATTTGCAAAGGTATTTTAATTTTTTTTTCTTTTCTGTTACAGAAAAATACACTCTAGAACAATTTTATTTCCTGGTGAAGCTTTGCAAGAGAAATTTGTAAGCTAGCAGCTGCTACTTTTGAGCACTGCAGTGTCTGTGTTTCTGAGCGAAAATGGGTTCACAAACATGGTGGTGTAATCTACACCAATAAAGATAATTGTATGCATGGTCCACACATGAAAACTTGCTTGTATCATCATCCATGAGGAATCAGTCAAAAAATTTACAAAGCTGAGACTTGAGCCTGAGGTTTATGGATTTTACTCTTGAAGAGAGTCTTGGATCTGGAAATCTCTTTCACTGTGTGCAGCTGGTGAAAATATACGTGAAACTCCCAAACTGATAAGAAAGTTTCTGTGGGGGTTCCTGGCTAATGAAATGAGTCAATTATCTGTTGTAATAATGCCTATTGCACAGACTGGTTTGACACAAGAGAGGCTTTAAAAATCAGCTGGTGGTGCTTGATCTCAAGGGCCTGAATTCAGCCATTAAACTCTGGTCAGCAGAGTCATCAGCCTCTGGGAAGACACAGTGATGCGTGAGAGATTTTGGATTATTTCTTTGACAAGCACTGCTGTGCTGGGAGTGTCTGAGGAAACCTTGTGGAGCTGTAGGTTTTGTCAGGGACACATCCTCATTTCCAGACAGCAGTGATCAACCTCTGTATGGATGGTCACCAACAGCTCCCCTGGGAAGGAGGTGGCTTCCACAGGAAAAGGCACTTAAGATGCCTAAAAATGTTTGTACCTTTGTTTTCATCCCTCTAAAATAAGAAGGAAAGGCCTCTACTGCTGTAGTTATACAAATTCCAGCCTCTAAGATAGTCCTTTATGCTAGCATCAATATTGATTCTTTCCAGGATGGCACTGAGGTCTCCAGGTGGAAGGAGTGCTGACACTTTAAAAAGTGCTTTAAGTGCTGATGCTTAAAAAAAAAAAAAAAAAAGAAAAGAAAAGAAAAAATAACTGGTTGAAGTTTAATAAATACTAACAAAAATAAATAATAGCCTGGATAAAAATAAGGTATTCTCTCAGTGAGCTAGGTTCCATACTCATGGCTTCTACTGATTCCCTGATTACTCAAGGTCTCCAGGGAAGGCAGAACAATTTGCCTTTGGTTTCTAAGGCAAAGGCCCCTCTGTCCTCCCACAGCCTCCTCTTTGCTCTCCTTCCCATGAAGAAAAGGTAAAATATCTCACATTCACAGGCCAACATAAAGCATAAGGAATCAGACCACTCACAAATACACATTTTCCCTTTTCAATGACCTTTAATCTGTTTGCTTGTGTTGTGGGAAGCAATTCATAAAAATAGAGAAAGAGTGCCAGATTTGTCACAATATTTTTTCAATGCCAGATGGCTTGCTCTTTAGGCCTGTTTATCAAATACATGGCATTATAATGCATGAATTCACACATCTTCATGCAAAGGGAAGGGATGGTTATTTTAACAATTAAAATCACAGATGAGGTGTTTATTTTCACTTTGCACACATCTTGCGTTGCATTGCTGGTATTTAGGACGTTTGAAGGGAGGAAGAGAGGCATCTCCTAGGCAGCTGAGCATTTCTCTTATTTCTTATCTGCAAATGGCAAACCCTGGCCAGGTCAAAGATCACTTGAATTGGTCTTTTAAGTCAAACAGCTTTGCACACACACTCGGGGTCCCATTCCCAGTTATGTGAGTAAGATGGGAAAGATTCACAGCCTCTGGCAGTATCAAAGCAGAGAAGGGGAACAGCAGATAGGGCAGTCATGGTATCTGGCTGCAGAGTAGCCCATGCAATCCAAATTCAGATAGGTTTTACTTTTGATCTGTGATTTTTTTTTCATGTGGAAAAAAGCAGCTTTATAAACCTGATCAAAAGTTTGCTGATACCAGCAGAAGTCTGTGAAATACTGATAACTATATAATGTCATGCAGTTGTGACATCAATTTTTTCTCATTAGCATACTCAATCCCGTTCCTCTGATCTCTGGGGACAGAGGACAGAGTTTTCCTTCCCCTAACCCTCCACAGCCCCATTTGGCTTGGCAGCTTCCACAGCAGCCCTCCTGAGACTGACAGGGCACAGGATTATTTTCCAAGCTTTGCCTCTGAAAAATGCCACACAAGCACCAAATATCGCTGATGAGGATTCCCAAAAGCACAAGCAGCCCAGCAAGCAGAGCAGGGAAGTGGTTTGTAGGAAGAGGAATGCAGAGGTGGCAGAAGCCCAGGGAGCCTGAAGTGCGAGGGAGGCTGAGCTGAATGTAACCCCAGGCTGTGTGCAGGAAGTTGTCCCCACCACAACTGGTTTCCTCTGCCTCTCTCACACTGGGGGAGATGCTGGGCATCCCATAGCAACATCTCTGAGCACATACCTATGCTGGAGTTACATACTTGCCCTCAGTGGTATTTGGGAGCAGCCAGTCTGAGTTGAGTTTTGGGTTAGGGATCTTTCTCCTGCACCTTACATGCTATTCCTTCAGATTCTCCTCTTTCCCAGGCACTGTGAATGCCCCCATTTGCTTTAGCTGCTTTCTCTACTTGTCCTTTCCACTTTCCTTCACAATGCTGTCAGATGAAAAATAATTCTGGGCAAGAAGTACACCTGTCTGGTATGTTGGAGGAGCAGTCCTAATTGCATGTGGCATTGCAGCACAGTGTAAGATAATTGCTAGAGGCAGATCTTCTGTATTGTAGATACATTCATGATTCCAAATCTGCAAGTGTCTGTAATGATAAAGGAAGCAAACATCAATGAGAACTGATATTTTTCCTCTTTTGGTCAGGAAGGTGATTGGCTGACATGTCAATCATGTCTGAAACCTCTATTTCTTAGGAATCTGTCTCCATATCTCAAAGAGACTTGAGGTCTCTATGACTGCTATCTGTGCAATTAGTTTAAAATATGCAATTACTTCCACAGCTCCTCAAGACAGACCACGCTAACCTGCCTGACAAAATCACACTCTAGATTGATATAGTTTTACAAAGGTGTGTGTGCCTACAGGGTCAGATCATCAATTTAAAGTCCTATCAATTTCCACTTACATTAAATGAATTGTGTTTCACATAAACCAGGTCTCAGACACCTAGACCTGCTGCATGCCCTGTGTAGCTGGCTGAACCAAACCAATGAGATTTTTGATTCCACTGGACTCTGTCCACACCCGTGGACATGTCCCAAATGTCCCAAGTGGCCATACAGCCTTATGTGAGGAATTAGAGATATGCTGCAGGCACCAGCCTCAGGGCCTATCTTACCCTCATGGAAAAGTGAAAGTCTATGTATTATCACGTGTTACAATCCTGCTAAAGGCTGGAAGCATTCACAGGTGCGTTAGGGCAGCTTGGCTGACAGGCAGTGATTTTATAGGGTGGACCAATGTGTGTGAGCTTGGCAGAAGAATCAAAGGGAATTATTATGCTAGCACTTATGCTAGTGAAGGAGAAGGACAGACTGAAGAAACTGGGATGTAAGGAGTATCCTCTCAGGCCAGTGTCAACTGGTGCAGAATTCATGACCACTGCCTATCAGATTACCTGTGGTCATGCTGTCATTTACCATTGCTTAGCTCAAACTGGATGCAGGAACCTGTGTCAGATTAGACCCAAGAGACATCCTGGGAGAAAGGAAAAATGATCTGTGCCTAAAAGCACAGCGAAAGCAGTCTGAGATTACATTTTTAGGTGTTGTCCCTCAAACATCTCTTCTTCAATTAAAAGAGTGCAGGAGTTAAGACCAGGGCTGTCTCCTGTCAGCATTCAGGTAAGTAAAGTTTCCTGTAGGTGAAAAATTACGTGATTCCAGTGTGGGACTGGAACAGGTCTGCATGTGTGTTTGTTACTGAGGGCATACAGGCTGTGTACGTTCACACAGTTTAACCTGTGCTCAAAATGCCTTAAAATGCCTTTATGTTACATGGAAAAGCATTTTTCCAACTTGATTTGGAGAAGCTGAGGTCGAGATTAGTCAAACCCACAGCCTTTGAACTCTATAAAATCCCTCCTAGTTTGAAAAGAGCAGCTGAACTTGGCTCATCAGGAACAGCATCTTCTAATAAAATTTAAGCCATGTGAAAGTTGATTTGGAAGCAATTTCATGTAAGTAAGTTAGGGTGGATAGAAACCAGGGCCTCTACTACTTGCTGAAGGCTCAGATTGCACTCTGCCATGTGTACATTGTTGGTGATCTCCAAGATTATGATCTAAAAAACAGTGTCATGCAGGTAACAAGAGATCCAGAAGAAGAATGCCTTTATGTCCAGAAAATCAATTTAAAGCTGACTAGTTTTCAAATTTCCCTTTTGTGCATCCTTGGTCCCACTTTTGCTAGAAGGCATGTGTTCAGCTCATGCAGAGTAAATGTATTATGTGATAGCCCCTCAAACTCAGTTTCCAAATGTTTCCAGCTTGGAAAACATTTGCTGCCTTCCTAATGATTTTGGGAATAAACCTGCCCTCCTCGCATGTCAGCACACTTAGGTAGCACCTTCCATAAAGAGAATGGGAAATGCTCAGAAGTTATTAGAAACAAGCTCAATGCAGGCCCTTTAAGCATTGCAGATACAATGTGCTACAGCTCTCAGCATGATTCTACTTGATTTTTAAAAGCTTAAATTCTCGGGTTAAAATTCTAATTGAGCTCTTGATCACTTAGGTCACTCTTTCTCTTGGTTGTTTATTTGCCTTTTAAGAACAGGAGAAAATAGGAAAGTTTCCTTTTGGTGACATTCTGCCTACCCAAATATCAGTAACAGGATTTAATAGTTTCTTGTCTTTAACTCTGATGCATTGTTGCAGTTAAACCACTATCATGTTTCATACCTGAGCCAGTTCCTATCAGTGATGGATGGAGCATTGCCATTTTATGTACTATATCTCGGCCACAGATTGTAAATTCTCTGTAATCCTTTTGGGGCAAAAAGCACTAGGTAATGATAGGTATGAATCATTTTGTGTAATACCTAGCTGCAGTTATTACTGTTTTAGACATTCATCTCACATCAGTGCACAGATGTTTAGAAGACAGGCCTAAATAAAGTAAAATTAAAAAGAACTCTGCCTGTTTTAGGAGTTTGCATCACTTAATGCTTTTTGCATTAAGCTGAGTAGAACTGGGCTTTTTTTACTTCTGTATATAAATTGTATTTCCTACCATGGCTAATAAGTTTCATGCTGCTCGTTGTAATTCTATTTCTAAATGAAACTGAAAAATAATTAGGCCCCTTCTCCCTCCCAATGGATTGAAAAAATGTATTTAGATTCTAATCCAGAAGCTATGTGAAGAGTGGTATTTAAAAGTTACCAAAAATAGGGTGTCCAAGGAGTATTGTGAAATGTGTGCAGTTGAGGTATTTCCTGTGTGAAGCATCAGTTCAGTGCCAGTCTACCTTGGCAGATGGAAAGCTGTCACACCAGAAACAAATGGGCACTTCAGCTCTCCTGTCCACTTCAGCTTTCCTGTTCGGAGCTGCTGGCATCTCGGCTTGTCTACCTGCATATGTTGGTGTCCACACTCAGTGTCAGCAAAGCCACATTGTCTTCTAAGCATTTATGCACCTTGTCAAGCCAGTATTAATTTCTGCTTTAACATTGTTGTGAACAAGAGAAAGAATAGCCTTGCTGTCTGAGGAAGAACTGCACAGACAATATTAAAGCATGGTTGGTGACAGAGGAAAAGGAGCCTCTCTGCAGCTCCCATCACGTGGCCTAAAGACTTGCATAAAGGGGAAAGGCAAGCACTGGAGGAAAACTGAGGGAAGCCCATAAATGAGCACTGCTGGGACTTGCTGCTGTGCTCCCAGCACACTGGGCAACGTCCTCTGGCAAACCCAGTGCTGTTCCTGGGAGCAAGGTCTTATGTTCATCAAAGATGCATTTAATATATCATTTTTTCTTCTCCAAGCTTCCGTATAAAGCCCAGCAGTGGTTGTTCTTGGTGCTGTAAAAACACCCTTATGATGCCATGAGACGTCTCTCCAGCTTTAAGAACACAAATTGCAGTCTAGAGTGACAACAGTACCAGGGGTGTGGGAAATGGAGGGTTCCCATATTCAGAAGAAGAGAAGAAGAGTCTGTGCAGAGCATAAATGAACTGTACCAAATCTTAGGGGAAGCTGGGGAAGCAGGAAAGGGTTGAACTCTAATCTGTAGAAGGCTAATGACTACAGAATTATGTCCATCTTCAGGTGTGTTCCTTGCACTGAATGCACTCTTCTGTTCTCAGCTCAAATCCATTTTAGGTTGGTCTGTCTTCACTCCAGATGTATTAGAACTGAATAAGTAATAATATTAATAACACATGGGTTTTTATTTGATTGAAGCCCTTACTTTGTTGTTCAAACAACAGTTTCATTTCCAGTTCATCATCATCAGGCAAACCAGGATGGTGGAAATGGAGACCAAATTCAAGCACTGATTTGAATCCTAGGTGTCCTTCATTGACAGTCACCTTCTCTTGCCCCATTCCTCTTCTACAAAACTTCAAATAGGGCTACCAGGAGAGAAGGCCAGCTCTCTTGGGAATGTCATACAGCATGGTGTTGAGAGCCCATTCCCAGAACATGGAGAGGTCTGCCTGTCCTCTCTTACTCCTTCACAGGTGACAGCAAACTGAGCCTGTTCTTCTCATCCACTTCAGCCCTTTGGTCTTAAATATACAGCAAGATGGTAGTGACTCTTTCTTCTCCATTTTTTGGCTGTAGTTCACCTAGCAATTCTCATTTCAAATCCTGTGCTGGATTTGACACAAACAATGGATAATTTTTAAATCTTGCTTTTATTCTTTTCTTAGGCAAATACATTACTTGCAGAATTTTATTTCACTATTTTGGCAAAATCTTGGGTTTGATTTAATCTTGAAGTTCAGCTGCGACTAGAGGAATGGGTATCTTGCATCCCAGGTGGAAAGCAGGAGGGAGAAGAATTCCACATCCCAGAACTGTGTTAGCAGGGGAGAGGAGGGGATTCAGGTATACCTTGTGGGCTTGACTCTACCTGTCCCCTGGCTTGGGATCCCACACATCAGAGCTGGTTTTACACATACTGTCAGTCCTGCTTGGGAGCTTCTCTCCAGGACAGGAGCTGAGGAGAAATGTCCTCCCCAGCTGCCCCAGCAGCTCTCAGTGTCAGAGCCAGTGGGCAGGCAGGGGGAGGTCCAGTGCAGGGTGAGTGCCCCACAGCCTGGCTGCAGAGATATATGATCATGTCTTCAACTCATCCAGGGGCACATGGGTAGATTACCAAAAAAATGACTGCTGCTAGCCTGAAGTACTGTGAGAGAAGGAGCATCTTCCTGCTGAAACACAGACTTTTACATCCAAATGTGACTGACAAATCCAGTCTCAATAACTCTTTAAGGCAAATCAATTAATTTAACACTCCTAACTTGCACTATGTCTCAGCATTCTGTAAATTGGATTTTGATGGGATTTTCATTAGAGCTCCAAAGGGACAAAGCTTCATTTATTTAATACTTCAAAGGAAGACAGGGAACTTTCTGAAATCCATTTAGATTGTCACCATTTAACTTATTTATATAAAACAAGTTTGTCTTTTATTAGGAAACTGGGAATAATTTTATTTATACATGTTTCTAGCTTCAATTTTGCCATAAGAGGAATGAAGACATTTTATCACTTATACTCAGCCCACTACAGTGGCATTTGAAGATCGTAAAATCTACTTGTTTCACTCTTACCTAACACGGTTTAAGAAATGTTGCTATTCACTTTCTTCTGCCTGAAAACACTTACTGTGCTACTATTATTTTTTTATTACATTTTTAGTGCTAGAGATTAGAATCTAAAATGTCTGCCTGCTTTCTCTTCAGATCTAGAGGTAACAAAGGGATGAAATCAAGCACGACTGCCTTTCAGAGGCAGTGGTTTCTCACACCAGGGTTGTGTTGTATGTTTATTTTCCCCAGCCCCTGGACTTTGTGTATCTGGCCAGTCAGCCATCCAGCTATCAGCCAGAGATGGTGCATGGGATATCTAAAATCTGAATGAATACTGAGACAGTGGTGGGCTAGGTAAGCACCCAGTGCTCTCTGATGAGCATGCAGGAGGCCTGCCAAGAGGTTAAGAGGTAAAAGCAATGAGAGGGGAACTTTGAAGATGATGGGGCAGCAGTAGAGAGAGGCAGCTTCAGGCTTGCAAATTTGGATGCTTACCCATGCAAGCTGAAGATGAGGGCAGGGGACATATCCCCACAGGGGAGTAGCCCATGGGACGTACTCAGCTGCCATTTTTAGATCTGCCAGGAGAAGGCCTCCTACAGGACCTGCACCCAGGGGAGCAGCCTGTGGCAGCTCATGCCCCCCCTCATGCCATGTGTGGTATCCCCGCCTACCTGGTGCCTCTCAAATCCTCTGTTTGGATAGGGGAGCTGGAGGACATCAAGGCTCTGTATGGGGGCTACAGGCTCAGTGCCCACACAGCAGAACCTGACAGGATCCTTCAGCTTTTGGTATTGTGTTAACAAGATATTTGGTTTAAAAAACCTTTTAGTGGGAGAGACCAATGTGGGACTATTCTGTTGTTCATCAGAACGGCATTTCTTAAATTTCTGTTTGTCTGTGTTGGATGGTAATGCAGTGCAACACGGCACAGCAGAACAACCAGGAGTGATGTTTTCAATAGCTGACCATGACCAAAGGAACAGCTGTGACCAAGAGCATCCCTGGCTGTGCCAGCACAGTGATCTGGGTGCTCTTGGCAAAACTCTTAGGAGGCTGGGTCATTTATGGAGCTTGGGATCATTGCTGCCTCCTTTTACCATTTGGTTTAATCTAATTGCGTTGGAGAGGAAGGCACGTTTTTGGAGGAGAGGGACTGGCTGCCGGGTTTCAGGGGCTGGGAGCTTTACCTGCAGGTGCTTGGATTTAGGCTGTGCCAGAGGCTGGGGAAATTGACTTCAAGGGGCTGAAATCGAGGAGATAAGATGAGATATTTTCTACATGAAAAACCACAGTTTTCTCCTTAAATGTTGCATTGAATGCTGCTCAGGCACCTGCCTTGAGATGACTTTGCTCTTGAAAAGAGTGGGGAACTTCAAAACCCACAAGCAGAGCCTGTAGCTGTCCAGAGATGCTCACCAGAGCAAGACTTGCCCAGAGCCATGTGCTGTCATCAAAACATGTTAAAAAGCAGGGCAGTCTTGGCTTCAAATATAATTTTCCTCTTCAGATGTCTTTCTAGTGCTTCTTCAAACCTGTGAGTTTATAGGTTAGTAAGTTAATAAGTACAGGATAATACCTGCTGAAGGGTAGGCCTACAAGGAAGCTGGAGAGGGACTCTTCATCAGGAACTGTAGTGGTAGGACAAGGGATAATGGCTTCAAACTGAAAGAGGGGAAATTTAGGTTAGCTATGCAGAAGAAAATGCTTTACTGTGAGGATGATGAAGCACTTGAATAGGTTTCCCAGAGAAGTTGTGGATTCCCCCTCCCTGGCAGTGTTCAAGGCCAGGCTGGACGGGGCTTTGAGCAACCTGGTCTAAAGGGTGGTGTCCCTGCCCATGGCAGGCCATTGGAACTAGATGCTCTTTAAGGTCCCTTCCAACCCAAATCATTTTATGATTCTGCTCTATGATTCTGTACATTAAAAGGAATTCCTGTGACTAGGTGGGGCTATGAAACCTATTCACATAATTCATCATAACACATAGAATGTTGGGTTTATTTGTCTCTTCCATTGGTGCTGAACTGGTGCTCTTTCAAAAGACCCCCTTGCCTCAGCTTACACATCTTTCTAGTTTGCCTCTGATATTTGGTCACCTCAGTGTTTAATTGCCCTTCTCTGAGAAACAGCACATTTGTGGTCACAGGTCAGTAGTTGTTATTACTACTCTTGTTAATGATAAATGTAAAATTGTGATTTCTTCCTATTAAAAAGGGGGTTTGCCTCTTAAAAGTAGTTTGTGCTGCAGCAGATGACAAGAGGCCATAATGCATTTTGTTTTTGGGAGATACAGGCAGACTTGGCTGAATAATGAGTAGGGCTACAGTAAAATCCATGAGTATTCAGCCTGTGCTGAAGGTGACATATTGAAAGGCTGATGAGTAGCAAAGATAATTACAGCTGTATCTGAAATGGCTGTGGTATCGTAACACACAAAGGGACATGCAGCTTATAGGGAAAAAACCCCAAACTATGGGTAGTATGATGGAATGGGTCAGTGATGGTTGATTAGAAACTGGGTCATTTGGTAGCTGCAAGGTGTGAAACACCTCCTGGATTTCCCAGTCAAACACCTGCAGAGTTGGAAATACCTATAGAGTCCTTAAGAAACAGCAAAACATTTCCAGTGCTGTGGTTTCCCTACATTCATAAAATGTACAGCAATGGATTCAGTTCCTTTGGATGCTTCAGAAGGACAGATTGTTATTTACACACACAGAGGTTATGGAAATGGCATAACTCTATTTTTGGTGTGGTCTTTAACCAAGTACCTCCAAACTTTATGAAAATGCATGTAGAAACCATCCTTGAACAAGAATCAGAAATAATTACCTGCAGACACCCTTGAATTTCTTAGGATAATTTGCAGCCAGATTGTAATTTACAGGGACTTTCCAATGAAGCTGAACTAACACCTTTTGGACAGCATTATTATAAATGAGTTACATCCAAATGTGCCCATCTAGCTAAGAAATGAGATTGGGAGCATTGTCTCATTACAGGATAACCACTATATTCCACCTTTCAGAGTTCTTGCTTACATACCAATAATTTTAATGAGGGTCAGCCAAGGAAGAAGCATTTGGGAGGAGGGGTCCATGGAATAAAAACCAGGTATTATATGCTCTTAGTACAGTGTTGATTGCCTAATTTTTGTAACTATCTCCTATTGTCAGTTTGGGCTTGTGGCCTTTTCTCCCATTTAATTGTTGTAAGCCCACTGTTACCTTCTTTCCACTTTGAATATTTGATGTCATTGATTCCCATCTTCTTCCTGACGTGTCAATACATATTTAGAGTAGTTTGCAGGAAATAAACCAGATTCTGGTAGGGAGCTGACTATGTATTATGCCATTGACTCATGGGGGCAGCAATCAGTGCTTGGGCTCTGGTCTCACAGATTCCCTATGAGACAGACCCTGCTTAATATTCAGAGTTGTTTTTAGGGATGAACAAGTGAAGAAAGCAATGTTAGTACACACTTGGGATGACCTCTACCTTGGCAGTCACAAGTTGCAGTCTGTGCTCTTCCAGTACCCAGCAAGCCCAGAGGACTGCGTCAGACAGATGTTGGTCATGAGCTGGTGGCACACTTTTATCTCTACCAGTGAGTAGCAGTATATTCTGAAAAAAAAAAAAAGAAACTCTGAAGACCTTCTTCTTTCACAGTTAGTAAATCTTTATCATATAACAAATGCCCAGGTGTTAGTTGCAATGCTTTTGCCAAAATCTGGTAATGATTTTGTCCAGAAACCTCCCTTAACTGTGCCTATGTTTTCATCCTACCTTCATCTGAAGCAGGTGAGAGCTGCTGAGCTCTTGTGCACGTTAGTTTTTGGGCTATAGGATCAGAAGAGATTCAAATGAAGTTCTTGCAGTACAGACAACAACTGCAGCAGCTGGGACCCTGTGAGGGTTCAGTGTAAAAGCATTTATCTTTTATTAATCCTTCCTTTTTTTGTTGTTGCACAGTTGAACTTGTGGATGGAAGAGCAGGATTCTTGTTCTGACTTTGGCAACAGATTTTTAAGAACACGATTTTTTAGAACAAGAACTTATCTTTATTACTATGAAGTATATACTCCAGTTAAGGAAAAGTGATTGTCATGAGAAATGATGAATGATGTTCACTCAACTGCAGGTTTTTCTTTAATATTTATGATAGCAGTCCATTTTTTGAGCTGATATATTTAAAAGTTTTAGACTTGTTTTTCTCTAACACGTTATGTTTCCCCAGTGATGTGAAGATAGTAATGGAATAATACAGAGAGGTGATTTATTTTGGAGTGTAAAATGTCTCTGAATGGCTCATTGTTGGGATAAGGGGGCTGCAAGGAAGATCAGACTCTTCAGGCTACTTAGTATTTCTGAATAGCTTTTCTCAGTGACATTTTTACAGGCTCCTTAGGATAGTCATGCTCTGAATCAGAGCTTACCATTTTATTAATTTAGTTTCTCTTGTAACCTCCAGACCTTTGTCTCATGTCCCAAATCCAGTCTTTCTTATCCTGTCCTGCACTGGGGTTTCAAAGCACAGCAGTTGTCCTCTGGAGACTGATTAATTGTCGTTTCTTAGGTACCCCATATTTGCTTTTCTTTTTTTCCCCTACTCCTTCTTAGTCTGAGTATCTAAATTATTTTATTTCCCATTCTGTCCTCTCAAGTGATCACACTAGAAATCAAAATTAAAAATGGGCGTGGTACAGCCTGCTCATTGAATGAACAGCTGACATCTTAGAGAATTTTGACCATTAGTCCTGATATTCTTCAGCAGACACAAGGTGAGAAAAGGAAGACTTCAGCTTTGAGGAACAACCTTTTCCCTGGGCTCAAAACACTGGAACAGGGTTGGGCTGGAGACCCATAGGGGCCCCTTCCCACCTGTGCTGGATCTGTGACTCCCTGCGAGGGGTAATTGTCCTGTGTAATTCACTGATAGTGCAGTGACCATGCACAGCTCAGTGGTGGCTTTGCTGCTTGTGGGGGACACAGCCTCCCACTTTGCTCCACAAATGTTTTTACCACGTAACTATTTTCCATTTACAACTTTTGCTTTGTTTTTGAGTCTATTTGTTATGTCTTTTGATTGCAAAAAGTCATCTTCTTGGCCAGGACAGATGCATGTTCATAAAGGCAATTCCCTGCCCAATGCAAAAGCCGTATGTTCAGGGTTGCTGCCAGCTCCCCATACAGGGTCATGTGTGGTTATTTAGCCAGCTGTAGTCTTCTCTGCAGTGACAAAAACCCAGTTTTCCCTGTATTGGATCTGCCTAGAGCTACTTCCTCCTTCCTTTTTCTCTTTTATTTAAAATAAGGGGATTTGTTGATCATCTGCAGACACCTAAAACTGTTCTCATCTGCAGTAGCAATTCTCCATGTTTACTTCTGGCTTTAAAGGTACTTTCCAGTCCTTCTGTGCTGGAAGACAAGATGTAGTTTCCTTGCCTTTACCATCAGGAGCCTCCTTCTGAGTGTAAACATGAGCACAGGTTTACAGAGACAACCCTCAGCCAGACACTTTCCCCTCAAGCTTGAGCTCTGGGAGATGATCATCATTTGGGGTTTCCTTACATAAGGTGAGGCTGTTTTGCTGTCAGGTTGCTCTTTTTTTAACAAGGGCCCTGTTTATTCCTCATCTACTTCTCCTCCCAAAGGCTGCACTGCAGGTTGTGTGATGCTGCAGAGGGTCCTGGACAAGCAGGAGAGCAAGGAGGGCAAGTGGAGGTCTCTGGAGTCAGAGGGACACAAGAATGCAGAGCTTGGATGGCAAAGCACCAAACAGCTTGAATTTCACCAGCTTCCCCCAGCCCCTTCCCAGCCACCAGTGAAGGGCTGCAGATTAAATATCCCAGCAAAACTTACTGCTTCTCTGGCTGTGAGAGTGCTGTACACCAGGCCTATATCCCACAGGCTTGCTCTTTAAGGTTCCTCTCTTTATTCTTTGGAAGAACAGAAGCAGTTTTGTGGCACTGCTGCTTCACAGAGCAAAGGAGCCCAGCAGTGCCCAGCAGATCCAGGCACACTGGTGCCATGCAGCCAGAGGCAGCATAGCACCAAGGCACGGGAGCGCAGGCATGTTTCTGAGGCACTGCTCAACAATTTCCCTTCAGAAGGGTTTATAAATTAGCAACTTCTTTTTTTTTTTAATCTATACTTTTTCATCAAAAGAGGAGCTCCTGTGTGCCCCAATTCTTTCCCTTTCTGTCATCAAATATGAAATAAAAGTAAATGCAAGTATGTTTGGGGTTCCCCCCCCCCGCC
>VXAC01007009.1:903602-954391 GCA_013399225.1 Rhipidura dahli
CACTTTTCTCTTTCTTGTTTTTCATTTTGACTTTCTGAAGCTTTCTTAACTTTGGAGGTGGCAAAATGAATTATAGGGCACTCTAGATCTGTGCTTTGACTGAGGCCCTGACCTGAGAGGAAAGGTTGAAAATCAGAAGGAAGAATGAAATACAGGGAGAAAAAAAATATTATTATTAAAATAAAAACCTCTCTGGATACCACTGCTGTATTTTCTCACATAGAGATCTCAGTGAATCTTTAGCTGGTAGCTAGATCTGCAGAGGAAACCTCATCTGCATTTCTTAGTAAAGATGCAGATGTAATAAATATTAACTGAATATTGACTTCTTTGGAGTTGTTGAGATTTAGTGTGATAACAGGATGCATGATAATGCTCAAATGAAGTCTCTAAAGCCTTCAGTGGGCATCAAGGACTGCAGCAATTATTCACTTGGCCAGAGGAAAGTAATGCAGCTCATTTGGGAACAGTCAGACAGTCTCCCACTTGCTTTCTAAGAAGGGAAGTGTCCCACCATTTGTGCAGGCAGAAATCTGTCCTCCCAAAGCAGGGATCTGTCCTTCTTCCCCACCACAGGTACTGGCTGCAGATGGGGGGTGCTCTCCCCATCTGTAGGCCCAGATTTGGGCTCACTATGACCTTTCCCATTCCCCTGCTTTCTCTTGGCTGAGAGTAATCCACTATCACTTACTAGTCAAATTTTCAGTCTGTTTTTTGCTATCTCCTATGCTGTTCTTTGTAGTGGAGAAGAAAAAAGAAAACCCCTAACAATGACCATAAAGGCAGATTTTCAAAAACTCTTCCAGCAGAATTGCTCTCACCTTTGCCCAGCTATGGGTAACCCCAGGCTGGGAATGAAATGGGCAGTTGGTGTGCACTGTGTGAGGTGGCACTGCCTCCCCTTCCCCAGGCGTTCATCCCCCCATCCACACCAAGGATGTCTCCCATCCCAAAGCCACACCACAGCGAGCTCCACGGGGCAGGGATGGGCTTCCTGCTTGGGGCACGGAGGCTGTTGCTTGTCATGAGAGCCCTTAAGGAGCACAGGCATTAATTATAAATACGAGGCAGAGACCTTCACTTGTGTGAAGAGGTGTAGCAGCTCCTGGCATGGCGAGGCGAAGATCCCTGAGCACAGATGTTCTCCGTGTTCCCAGCATGTCAAGGATGGCGCGGGAGTTATTTTTACCGTGGCATTTCATTAGTTTTCTATCCCTCCTGAACCTTCCTACAAGCTTCCTGCTTTCTCAAACGGTAGCACAGAGGCAGCTGCCGCCTGCTCGAGATGTAAAGGTGAGCTGCTCCCAGCTCCCCCGGAGCCGGGGATGGGGGAGCTGAGCTGTGGGCAACGCTGCAGATACTGCTGCTGCTCAGGAAGGTAGAGTAGAGCAGAGGGAGGGAAGGCACAAGTGGTGGAGGAGGATGGAGGGCAAAGCAGATGAGTGACAAGAGAAATGAAAACAGGTCTGTTGTAAAATGTCTTTTCAGAAGAGAAGATTTTCATATATTTCTATGCTGGACAATTTAACTACAGTTTATGTATAAGGTTGTCTGCATTTATAGCAATTAATTCATAATTTAGATGTGTTAACATGACCTATAATTCCTTATAAAGCATCAGTAAATATGACTATATTCATATACCCACCTCCCATGAAGCAGCCATGGGCAAGCGTGATAATTATTAACTTCTGCTTACCAAACAAAACTACATTTCATCTGCAGCCAAATGCTCATTCCTCCTGAATGCAAAACAGAGTATTTTTCCATACCAGAATTTGAATTCTGCACAAAAGCAAGTGTGGTTAAGCCTTATCCGACTGCTTCTGTAAATAAACCTCTCAATATACCTAAGTGTTAGTAATAACAGAGTAATGTAATTTTCTCTCAGTATATGTTAGTGTTTGTAATAACAGAGCAATGTAATTTGGGTACATTTTAAGCCTGCTTTGAAGTAGTATATTTGGTATGGCAAGTGTTTTCCTAAATAATGAGCCAAACAAATTGCTATTCAGCTAGAGGAAGAGGTTGCAAAATATGAGTTCTCTGAAATATCACAAAAGCATTTTCAACAGATAGCAGTAAACAACACAGAGATATTCACCATTGCTGGACTTGGCTCCTTTGAGAGGAGTCACAAAGCGAGATCCATACTGAAGTTATCAGTAGGTGTTTTATCCCAAGGTTGAAGAGGAGAGGAAAGAAAATCATATAATTATGAAATGTAAAGACTGAACATTTTCAGTGACCTCAAAATCTTTTGGATGAGAAATGGGTTGTTAGATTAGTTGTGGACTTGAGGGTGCTGTCAGTGCTGAGTTTTCATCCTGAGAGAACTGGATGTGCCATGAGCTAGCACACAGGTGCCTGTTATTTCACTTGCATATCCTGCAATGAAAGTCTCTGCCAGTGTGTTACCTCACTCCCTGTGAGGCTCCACACTGAGCTTTGATCATCTCAGAATTTCAGCAGAAGCCTTGTGCCTTTCCCTGCGAAGTGACAGGGTGCAGGACACAGAGCCCTCAGGCTGGGTGACAAATAGTGGAAGACATGAACCTGCACAGAAATTGAAGGCACAGAAATCCCTTCCTGCTGCTGGAGCAGGCTGATCCCCCAGGAGGGACTCCTTGGCTGGGTCCAGGGGAGTGGACTTAACCCTGAGAGGATGGGAAATGCCTCTTGATCCAGGGGAGCTGCCACAGGCTGAGCAAGAGGCATGGACCACGGTATCATAGCACCTCCATTCCTCCTCTCCCATATATCTTTGTTCCTCTCCTGGAAGAGTGCAGGAGGACAGGTCCATGTTTACACCATTTGGCTTATCTGCAACACTTGCCACATCAGTTTTGCCCAGCTTCACCTCCTCATGAGCTGTGCTGCAGATGTCAGCTTGCAGTGCTGGTGCCTTGATGACTCTGATGGGACCTGGCTGCAGCTCCAGCTGTGAAGTTTGAACCATGTGGGCTGAGAGGCCAGATCCAGACTGATCCCTTTTTGCCAGCCAGCCCTCCCTAGCCTGTGGTGCTGCGGGGCTTACCACATCTCAGGCATAGAACTTTGCCAAATTCATGACTTTCCCACCCACCCTCTCTCCTGCCTGCCCAGCCCAGCTCTCTGAAGAGCAGCCTGAGTCTCCAGCATGCCCACTGCATGCCCACTGCTCCCTCAGGTTGCTGTCCTTCTGTGAACCTGCTGAGATCTCATTCCATTCCCCTTTTCTGGTGTTAGCAAAAGTGCTAAACAGCATTGGCTCAAGTATCACTGGGCTGCTAGCTGGATTCTATTCTGCTGGTCAAAACCCTTTGACCAGCCTAGCTTCTACCCACTTTATGTTCCAGTTATCCAGCTGAAACCACACCGGTTTGGTTATGAGGAGGCTGCAGTAGGGAATGCCAAAGGACTTGCTAGGTTCAAAATATGCAATATCCAGTTGCCTAATCACAGACTGTGGAAGCCAAACCCTCATGAAAAGACCACTTGAGCTTGGTGCTATACTGATACAGCCACACAGTCAGTATTTTGGCACTAGTTTGGCTGGTATTTCTGGCTGTCACTGAGCTTGAAGAGAGCACAGGCTCTTGTTTTTCTGCACAGTTATTCATGCAGATCTGTTCTTTTCAACGTCAACCCAAACAGTTCGTTCACAAACAAAGAAGACCAGATAAGCAGTATGTCACTCAGCACTGACAAGATGCAGAACTCTGAACTGGCCTCAGGGAAAGGGCTGAGTAATGTTCATGCTCTGAGTTTAAACAAGGATAACAGCTTTAAATATTACTTGCAGCCAGAGGAAGGCTTTCAGTAAATTTTCTAAAGCCTTAATGTTGGTTTTTGACCATTTTTAGCTCAGCTGAACTTTAACAGATATTGAAAGCTCAGGTGCAATTCCTTTGGGGCACAGAAAGAGCAAACTCCAGATAAGGACGATAAAATGTCCTGTTCATCATAGTCAAAGGGTTGGTTCCAACACAGACTAGAAGTCAGCAAAGAGTGTGCAACCACAAATGGGAGTTTGCTGATTTGCTGAAAAAAACCTCAGCTCTGGATATAAGGAGAGCAGACTTAAATCTGGTAACTGGCAAGTTGAACATGAGTCAGCAGTGCACAGGCAGCCAGGAGGGCCAACCCTGTCCTGGGGGGCATCAGGCACAGCATCAGCAGCCGGGCAAGGGAGGGGATTGTCCCGCTGTGCTCTGCTCTGGGACAGCCTCACCTCAGGTGCTGGGAGCAGTTTTGGGTGCTAAAACATAAGAAAGACATTAAGCTATTGGAGAGAGTCCAAAGGAGGGCAGTGAAGATGGTGAAGGGCCTTGAGGGGAAGCCTGGTGAGGAGCAGCTGAGGTCACTTGGTCTGTTCAGCCTGGAGGAGACTGAGGGGAAACCTCACTGCAATTACAGCTTCCTCATGAAGGGAAGAGAAGGGGCAGACACTGATCTCTTCTCTGTGGTGACCAGGAACAGAACCTGAGGGAATGGCCTGAAGCTGAGTCAGGGGAGGTTTAGGTTGGATATTAGAAAAAGGTTCCTCACCCAGAGGGTGGCTGGGCACTGGAACAGGCTTCCCAGGGCAGTGGTCACAGCACCAAGCCTGGCAGAGTTCAAGAAGCGTTTGGACAACGCTCTCAGGCACATGGTGTGACTCTTGGGGTGTTATGTGCAAGGCAGGGAGTTGGACTCAATGATCCTTGTGGGTCCCTTCCAATTCAGCTTATTCTGTAATTCTGTGAAGTCATCTCAAGCAATTTCCACTTGATTGGTATTCTGACTGGGAGATGCATGGAAGTTCCCAAGCAAGCAAATATGATCCTACTAAGAAATAAATCATACTGCTAATGGAAAAATGCCTGCTGACCAGGAATATTTCATGTCTGAAGGCTGTATATCTGGTAGGGAATCAGGAGCAAATCACAGGAGCACAGCTGATCAGTGAAGCTGTGTCTGCAGATCTCCTCATCCCCTCATGGATTGGTTTTGCAGTGATGGAAGGAAATGTGTTTATGATACACCTATTTTGTGAGGCAGTTTCTTAATGCTTCTGCTGAGAAACCTACTGTCACTAAGCAATGGTTTCTAATCCCCAGGGTTTTAAATCCAGTGTTTTCTGCAGTATCACATTCTGTCACTGAGGGCTTTTCTTCGCTCAAAGAAGTTGTTTGTGTCTCTGAGCATCTTGGCTGGAGACAGCACAGGCACCAAGACAGGGAATCTTAATGCAGTGGTTGGGTTGGGTGTTTGTATACCTTCCTTCCTGAGAGACACTTGTTAGAGTAGGGTTTTTAAAAGAAAGTTGGTACTAAGCTCATTCTAAAAATCAGACCTTTTAAAACTGCCCTGAATTGGGTGCCAAAAGCCAGAAGCCAGCCTAGAAAATGCTTGACCATCAGTTTTTTTAAATATTCTTTGAATTATATAAGGACAAAAATTGAGACATTTACCTTGGCCACATTTGGGGTTCAAGGCCTTGAACTTAATTTTATTTACAGAAGATTTAGAGATAAGTTTATTTTTTGACCTTATGCCACCTTGTCAGGGCCATGGAGGAGAGGGAAAGGTGTGCTCCCTGTTTCACCATTGTAGCTGGGCTTCTCAAAATCACAGGGAAGTGGGAGTGTTGGGTTTGTAGGAGCTCAGAAGGCATGGTACAAGTAGTGTGCCCTCCTCTGACCTGTAAGGGGTGAGGAGCTGAGCTCTAGAGAAGCCAAAATATTTGCCATCCCCGCAATGATCACCAACCGGGTTCAGATTTCAGGCTGAGGTGCCTGCGCTTGTTTCCCCAGGTCTAGAGCAAGAGCAGGGAAGGGGAGGCAGAACCATGTGGTAGGGAGAGGGAAGGAAGAGCATGGCCAGGAAAGAAGTCACTGCTTTGCTAAAAAATTATTCCACTGCTGCATCACACTTTTAGACAGGTGTAAAATGTGACTCCCCAAGCAAGAATGAAAATGATACTGCAAAGTTTGAAGCAACCAAAAAAAGAAGGAAAGTCCTAAACTTCTAGGCACCACACCATGCCAGGGCTGGTTTAATAGCAACCTATAAACTTTGTAGAACTGTAGAGTATTATATAACAGAAGTTTGAATAACAAAAGGCGCTGCTACCTTCTTTACATCACTGCTCTGCCAGCACCAACAGAAGGATATTTTGGCTCCAGATTTTGTTTCTGTGTGATACCAGTATCTCAAGAAAATCATTACATAAATTTGTAAAGTACATGCATGTGCACCAGGAATGAAGGCAATAGTCACTTCTGTTTTCTTTACTGTAGATACACACAAGTAAGAAAAGTAAGAAAAAAGTCTTGCTTTGATGATCTCTTTGATACAAAAATAATAATCATGAGTATCACCACAGGAAACAGCTGTTTGCTGATAAAAGAATAAAATGCAGAGGATGGAAAAGCAGCAGCTGGGTAGAAAAATAGAGGTGCCTCCAGCCATCCCACTGCCATACTCATGATGCACTCTGGGCTCTCCATCCAGGGACAGAGCCGCATGATAAAGCAAGTTCCTCGGTGCCTCCTCACACCCCAGCACTGGAATAAGGAACACTCTTTTCCCTTAGTAGAGTTTCTCCCATCAGAAAGGACTAATTTACATTTGCAAGCTCTCATGCAAAATCAGTTTAGCTTTCACCTTTGTGTTTTGTCACCTGCACTTCTCCCTTCTCCCACTTCTGGCATCCTCCCTCCCCTGCTCTGCTTTCCAGCTCCAGGTGCTTGTACAGGCAGTGGAGCAGGACAGTGGGGAGTTAAACAGCATTCCAGCATCTCAGCAGATCCCACAGCATGCCTGGGGAGAAGCAATTTGCTTGGCAAAGTCTCACGCTGGGTCCCCAGCAGGCTGTCAGGGCATGGGGGAGCAGAGAGAGGCAGAGGCAAAATCTGGAGGAGAGCAGGGCTGCAGACCTGTGCTTCTGGTTTTCAGAGAGAGCTTGTTATAATCTTGCTGCTAATTGCAGGGAAAACTCTTTGATGAGTCCTGCAGTCCTTGTTCAGGACCTGAAGGGTTTGGTAAAGCTGAAAAAGCTGATGTCTCCAAGAGAGCAAAGCACATCAGATATGCTGCTATTTGTACAGACATAACAAGAAATGCCCCTGTGATTTGGGGTAGATTTTAATATGGAATATTATGAGCAAGCCAGGTGGATGGCTGTGGCTCACAGAGCTGTGATATTACACAACTTCAAATGTCATATGATTACAACAAGCAAAACAGCTGACAATGCTGTAAGGAAGAGTTTTGTTTATCAGTTGAGGTTGCTAGCAATGCATGAGTGCTATTGATGCATATTTAATTAGAGTAGTTGAGTGCTGGACTCTGTATTTAATGTCTAAAAGCTTAAGCTAATTTGCTATTCAATACTGTTTTAGCAAGAAAGCTGCAAGGTTAACACAATTATTTTGTAAGCAAGAGATGGGGATCTGTGTGTTATAGAAAAGTAAGTTTCATTGTCTTCCCCTTTGCACATTCAGGTGAGGAGTGGTAGAAGGCAAGAATCTGTTTTTAAATGACATGGCAGATGCTTTTCCCAGAGGAGAGGCGAGTTTGCCTGAGTTCTGGTGACTTCCCACAGCTTCTAAGGAGAGAGATGATTCTCCAGGGCTGTATCTCCTGCTGTGCCTTTGATCTGCCTTCTGTGCCTCAGGGTGAGAGCAGGATGTGGTAGAGAGTCCTGCAGCAAAGCCATGGTTTTGTTGTCTTCATCAAGTCAGGACTGCAGCCTACACCAGCCCAGGTGTCTTTTAGAGAGTTCAAAGCTCTGCTTTCCTCAGGTTAAGACCTTCTTGCTTAAGCTCTATAAAGGGGTTCTTTCTTCATCAGAAGGCTTGGAGGCCAGGACTCATTTTGCATGTTTATAATCATGCATAATTTACCTGCAAGTCAGAGGTGCCTAAGTCTGAGGGCTTCTTCTAGTGCTTAATGCAAGAGCTGACTCAGGAAACCTGCAGGGCATGAGGAGATTTGTTGATGGGGCTGCTGCGTTTTCCTGCAGACTCCCAGTGGATCTAGCCAGTCCTTGAGAGGGCCCTTGTCAGTGTTTTCTTTAAGGGCTGCAGTTTTGCTTTCTTGTTTTCTTTCTTTGCAAATTATGAAATGAGATGTCTAAGAGGAGAGTACCATGGTGTATACCTCAGCTTGCTTAGTAGGGCAGAGGAGCTCAGCTTTTGATTAAACATCTGGTTTTATCCAAAATGCAAGGCTGTCCCTTGCTCTACAGCATTACATTTGAAGAAGTTTAAAATTCCAGGTATGCCTAACATCAAAACAAGCAAACAAACAAAAGTAGAAATTTTAAATAAAAAAGGAAATCTCATGAGGAGCTGAGGTTATGAATGTCCAGAGGACATTTCCCCAGGCTGAAAGGGTGGGAAAGACAGCTGACCCATGCATGAGCCTTGTAGTCAGCCAGCTCACAAAACCCTGGAGTAGAGAACAGAGGAGATCCTGAGAAACTCATCACTGCTCACTAAACCAGCTAGTTCTCTCCAAAGAGGTGAAGGATCAGGAAGGAAAAAAGACTAAAAATTTTTCAGGGGGGGAAAGGAAAGGCCAGAAAAGGCAGAGGGCACTGGCAAGATCACTGCTAAAGCCAAGAGTGGAGCTGCATCTCTGCTCATCCTCTGCAGCAAAGCATCAATGAACATGGGCTGAGGGGATGTTTTGGGACTGACTTGGCAGATCCCATGGGAGTTGATGAGTGTGAGAATTTGCACACTGTAGACATCAAAAAGCCCCTAGACAAGGGCTCTGATGTTGTAGCTCACTGCAAGCTCCTGGCACATCAATGCCCATCAGGGTTCAGGGCTTATGCCTGTATGTGTTGTGTGTATACTTAGAGGAGAAGCTGCTGCAAACAGCACCATAAAATTAAAGACAAAAAATAGCAGTATTGAGTTTTTAATAGCAGTTTTGGTGTGCTGCATCTCTAATGAACAGTTTAGTTTTGTAGTGTGATTAATTTACTGCCACAGAGGATGTTTTGTTAATCTTGGAGGACATAGAATTGAAAAAGGGGGGAGGGAGTGGGAAACAAGCTTTTTAAGCTTAGAAATTTAATTGCAAGATAATGCCTGAAATGTAAATTGATACATATAACTGCTTTGAGAGATAAGCATTACTGATGACGTTGGTTTCTGGCAGACAGGATCATCACACTATTATGAAAAAGATACTGCTCTGGGCTTTACTTTGTAATTTATACGGGCATGAATTTGTTTGACATAATTATCTTGGCTGCTCCTCATCCTGTAACAAGGCAGCACAGCTCTTAAATCTTGTTATGGGCACAGGACTTTGTGGAAGGGGTGGAAATGTCCAGATTCTCCCTGAAATACACAGCTATGAGAATCAGGTTTATGATGATATTTTCCAGTTCCCCTAAACCAAGTGCTGAATTCACAGTCTGTACTCTGTTCTCCAAAGTTTGGCATAAGTCCTTGTGAAGGATGGGCTTATAGCTTCCTAGAATAAGGCAAAGCAACTCCCATTTATTGGGATGTGGCTGAATTATCCTATAATAATTAATTGCATTATTGCTCTTCAGTGTTTGACTTTCCAAGCACCTGGGATTTGGGTTTTTTTAGTTGGTCTTTTCTGCTGTCTCAGATGTTCAGTAATTAGTTAGAGAGACACATAAAGTATTCTCACATCACAGACCATGGCAAGTTTACAAGTACCTCTAAAAAGTCTAAGAAAGCATTCCCACAGTGATAACGGATGAGATGTTTCTAGGAACCATTTATCCACTGAAGTTGACCTTTTCTCTGTTTGAAGGCTTGAAGTGATTATTATTTTCTTAATCGTGACTTCTGAGCCGTGTTTAAAGTGGATAACTTTGAGCTGACAGCTGTGTCTCGGGAGCCTGTACCTACCATGTAAATCCTGTATTGCAGGTATTTGCAATCTATCATAAACAGCTATTGTGTGTTAAAGAAAGCAGATACAACTAGAAGCCAACAGAGGCAAGCCAGGTGGATTTACAGTTTTGTCCCCCTGGATTACAAGGAACCTCACAGTCAGCTTGTAATTCCTTTTCTTCAGAACTCCAAAACCACAGTAACACTAAAAATACACTGCTCTAAATCAGAGAAGCCCTGATGAGGGTTGCAGGAGTGAGTGTAGGAGGAGCAGAGAGGAGGAGGAAGAACTACTTGCCAGATGGGTTTCCTCCAAGAAAAGGTAGGTGCCTGACCCAGATATTAGAGACATTTTTGCATCAAAAATTTTGTATTGCAACATAGGTTTATGAACCACATTGGTTGATCCCACCCTGTGTAGTATTAATGCCACCCTTAGGAAGCAGCAAGAGGAAGGAAAAGGTATTTCATTATCTCCTTTATTCTTTATTCTTTATTCTTTTATTATCACCTGAGATCAAAGCTAGGAAGTGCAAGAGAGGTTTGGATGAGCTACCCTAAGTTTTTCCCAACCTGAGAGCAAATTTTAGCTGAGGCCTGATCAGATTGAGTGTGTTTCACTTTCTGCCCTGTTTAATTTTAGTTATAGCATGAGGTACAAGACATAGCCATCTGCAGAGATTTGAGCCTAGTATGTGTATTTCATCTCTGAAAAGTGAATAATGAGACTAAGGTAAGGATAACAAAGTTCCACTCTACATGAAATGTCTTGTAAGTGAATTTCTTTGGTTGTAATCTTCCAATTGTAATCACAGACCCCTTTCTACATTGCATCTCCAGTAGGTTATGTAAAATTATTGTAGGGGGCATAATTTATGACAATATTTAGTGATCAGATAAGTGGTGTATTCACAGGAAGAAAGACATTATAGCATTCAGCATTCTGTTCAGCTCAAAAATAGCTCAGATGTTAAAAAAAAATAGAAAGGAAGAAAAAAAGGGGCATGATTGCAGGCACTTACTGATGCTGGGTTCCAGAGCTGTTTTCAGTGATATGCAGTGAATTGCTAGATGATATAAAAGCCATTTGATACTTAACAAAAGAAAACTGCAGTGGCTCAAACAGGCCAAATACACTTGAGTGGCCACAAGACAGAGCTGCATCAATGACTCATGGGAAATTATTGCTGGCAGTAATTTCAACTGGCAAGAAACTAAACTAGGAATTTCAGTCCATGAGAGAAAACCTTCCCGAGGTTTGCCAGCCCACCTGTGAGTCAGAGGCTTCCTTATTATTCCCTTAAATGACTATTTAGCTGATGTCCCTTTTAGCTGGCTCAGAGACTCCTGACAGGGAAAGAACACCAGTGCAGTTGCTGTATTTTGGGAATGTGGGCATTAGTGAAAGGCAGAGGGCAGGTGAAGCATGTACAGGGTGAGCACTGGTCAGATTTTGCTGGGTGTAGCAGGGGCATGCCAAGGAGGTGCAGGAAAATGCTGATGCTGCTGCCTCCCAAAGTGCTTGCCCAGCAGCACTGCATGAAAACCCTTGAACCTTTCAGCCCAAGTCTTTATCCAGTCACCTTAATCCTCACTTTCTTTCAGAGCAGCTCACCACTGACACAGCTTTGCTGATTCCAGTCCTGAGATTTAGCCCAGGGGTGCCTCCTGATCACAAAGTAATCATTAGCTCCACTGAAGACAGGACCTTTAAAAACAGTGTTGCCATTAAATCTAAGTTTGTAAACCAGTTTTAAATGCTAGTAACAGGAATGTTTGAGATTAGGCATTGGACCAGGGCAGAGGGGAACTTGATTTGGTATTGGTACCTATAAAGTCTTTCTCCCTAAAGTTTGGTTTGGTCAAGTCCACAAATAATGTTGGGTTTCATGCTGGAATCAGTGCCAGAAGGATGGGAAAGGAGTTGTGTGTAATGGGACTCAGTATGTTAGTGGTTGTCTTTTCTAATTTTAATGTGAAAATGGTGGATTAAAGTAAGAGCTGGTGTGAGGTTCAGGCAGGGAGAGGGAAATGCCCATAATGCAGCACTGCCTGGGTTAAGAGCTCTCTCCAGTAAGCACCTACATGTTCATAGGATGGAGATGACAGGGGCCTAAAGGGATTGAACTGTTAGTATTCCTCACCTCACCTTTACCCCCCATCTGTAACTGGAATTTTGCTCTAAATCCAGAAATGCCTGCTAGCACTGGATCTGAAAACAGAGTTTAATGTTGTTTTGGCCTGCATCATAAACTTCATCTGGCAGCTTTTTTGTGCTCCAGTGAAATCCTATCTCATCAGCTTCTGATTGCATTAACAGCAGTTCTCTGGATTCTACAATCCATCAGTATTCACTTAAGACTGGCTGCATAAATGCATGTTTTCACATTGCTTAAGTCTCTACAAATGTGTTCCTCCAAAGAAGGTTCCAGGTGTTTTAAGGTAGGTGTACTAGATGAATCAGTCATTGAAACACTGCCATGCTGGTGGTACTATTGCTAGTGTAACTTTTTTTATTCCCTGTCTCATTAATGACATACCCATGTCCTGAAACTGGGCATAAAAATTAATAACTCCATTATTGAATGTATATTTTCAGCTTGTTCTTTGTTCAAAGATTATCTAAAACTAGCAAATGTGAGTGGAGGTGCAAGGAGACACTAGATTTTCTGAAGAGCAAAATACTCTAGAAAAGGTTTTTTAGAAACATCAGGTTTAGCCAAGAGTTTTGCATCTCTAGTGATTGCCAAAACCCCAAGATTTAGGCATGGCTTTACCAAGTCTTACATTAAAGACTTAACCCATGATCTGCTGATAGATAGGCAGAGAATTTATTAAAAAGCAAGTGTACAGAAAAATTACCCCTTTTGGGTTTTTTATGTGGGTTTTTCTTACACTGACACCGTGCACTCCCTCTGACCTAACTGTGCTTTGAAGAAACTGGAAAACTGGAATACTCTTTTCTTCCTTTAGGAGCTGTAATGGCCACTCCCTGTGCAGCCTTCCTAAATCCAGGAGCTGTATATTTCAAACTGTTTCACTTTGGGGAAAACTGATCTGAGAACAAATTGTGCAGTCCTGTGCTCTTTCAGTTCACCCAGAGAGCAAAACTGAGGCTATCCACCCTGTGTCCCTCACTGAGAAATGCAGTTAAAAGAATTGAAGGACATAATTATATTTAAGTTGGATTCATTATTATTATCATTGTTTCTGTTGTTATTTTTATTGTCACTTGTTAGAAGTCAAAATGCAAAACTGAACTGAAATAACCAGGCAGAAAACTAGTTTTAAAGTTCCCAGAATTGTTCATCTTGGTGTTTCAGTGAGGTGTCTTGGAAGAATGACAACATCTTGGTAACAATTTTTCAGTGGTCAAGGCAGGGTGGAAAGTTTTTTAGGAAGAAAAGAGGGAAATCCCTACATTTTTCTGATGATGGGCTACTGGTGACTTGTCTGGCAAACATTAGACATTAATATTAAAATGGAAATTCCCCCCACTGGATTGCATTGAGGAGAGGGAACAGCATCTTGATGAGTTTTCAGCTGGGCCTGTTTTGCTGTAACCAACAATGTGCCAGTGATGTTGTGCCAGTGGTGTGAGCAGAACTGTGTTGGGATGTCCTCAGGGGTCTTTGCCTTTGCTCCTCTGATGTGTTGGCATGTGAGCTAGTTCAGTGGGAGAGCTAGATGCACACAAAATCTGTGCTAGTGGACAAGGCCAACAATTGATTTGTTGGCAGACGAAGCAGACAAGACATTGTTTGGAATACTTGCTCTCCCCTTCCTCGCACCACGAAGAGCATCCTCACAGAGAAGTGCTGAATTAGCATTGGCAAACACATTTACAGAAGAGACTACTGCATCATTTTCTCTTGTCATCAGTGGGAGAGTTTTTGTGAGCATTGAATAGAATTATTTTAATTCCATACAAATAAGGGACAAAAGCACAAGCAAGAATCTCACAGAAGTAGTGATAAACACAGGCCAAAACCAAAATAAAAGTGGTATTTAATAGCTGCAAAAGGCTTGATGGATAAGCACTCACCTGTAATTGCCTAACAGATAGCAAGAATATCTATCTCTTCAAGTTTAGTTGTTGAAACATCTGATGTTGAAATATTATAAACTCTGCCAGGAACAGCACAATCTTACCCTGTCAGTCTCTTAACCTGGGTATAATAGATGATAGAAAGGATAAAGAAATAGCACCAAAAAGAGGGCTTGCAGAATAAACATTTTCATCATTGAATAAATAGACAGAAAAAGCTCTCTATTTAATGAGAGTGCCCAGTATGATTTTATGATAATTCAGCAAGGCATGGATGAACCCCCTGATGTTTAAAGCAATCTGAGAAGTCAATAGAGCAGCATCTCGTGGCAGAGAGATATCTCAGCTGCTGTGCACCTCTGACTCTCTCATATCAGTGCAATTCTTCCCCTTTCTAATCTGAAACTGTTACTCCTTTTGGGATTTCATACCATTCTCAGATTTTGTTCCACAGTTGCCAGCTATTTGCCATATTTCCCTAGAGGGCTGGGGGGGAGGTACGTGCCATAAACTGTCTTGGCAGACTACGAGGACCGTGTTCTTACAGCAAAAGATGGGTTATTCAAAAGCTGAGTGCTGCAGCAGAAAACAATCTTAAGGCAATAAATAGGCCACACATATGTCAGGTTCTCTGGGTCCCATAGGTTTACTTTTCTAAATTCATGTGGGGAAGCTCTTTTGAGCAGCTACTGTCTCGTTTGATATTTCAAATAATATGTCATCTGACACATAAAGTAACTGAACTAAGTGTATCTCAGGCCCAGTTGTAGTGTCTGCTCTCCAGGATGGATCCAGGAGGATAGTATATTGACAATAAGAAATAAAGGCATTTCTGCTTACAACAGCACTAGGGAAATGACAGTAGCTCAAAACCCCTCGTTAAACATTCATTTGTTTACTTTGGTTCTAGAAATATTAATAAAATTAGCCTACAGTGACACATTCACCTGTCTTAAAGAAATCTATTCATTGTGAATTGTGGGAATCTAGCTGATAGGGAAAGACAGTTGCAGTATCATGGAATGACGTCAGTGCTGGTCACTGGGGAAAGAATCTGGCATTTACTGCTGACTTAAAGACATCTTTTTCCAGAGAGATTTATAAATGTGACTGCACACAGCATATGATACCATTCAGATTAAACATGGCAGAATCCAAATAAGCCTGGAGATGTTAAAAGACTGGATATGAGAGCAGCTGAAAAACTAACTGCTGAAATTAGAGGTCAGAGTAGTGAAGAAAAGGAAACCTAAGGAGTTGAAGGAAGCCTAAAGAGTTACTCTGTCCCTAGTTCCCGAAGGACTCTTTTCTCTGTAGCACCTGTGGCAGTTTTCTGTCTCTTGTCATCTGCTTTGCATCCTCATATCAAAAGACCTAACTCATGGGAGTATGCCCTTTTGTCAGATCCTGAGCTGAGGGAAGTGAGCACTTGGTTTAGCTCAGGGGAGCTGGTCCCCTCAGCTCATTGTAATCTCTCACAGAAGTCACCAACATGAATCCATCCCAGCTGCACTGCTCTTAAAAGACTTTTCTAGAGGGATATGCCAGTTATGTCTACTGTCCCAGCTGCTTCAGGTAGCACTTTCCAATGTCTGCTTCCAAGCTTCCAAGAGTCTGACACGTTGACCAGAGCAGGTCCATCCCATCAGCACGCTGTCAGATTGCCCCCTTATATGACAGAATCAGAACCAAACAGTTGGTGTCTGTGGATGTCCCTGATAATTCAGGAATATGCCCCAATGCTCTGCCACAGCCACTTTGCAGATGGAGGGATCATGTTGCTGGTAATTCAGAAGTGTGCTTTTTCTTGTTGTATGGTCCTTGTCTGTCCTGCTGGAACTCACCACAGGATTTGCAAAAAGGGAACAAACTCCTCCACCTTGAAAGACAGCTTCACATTTATTTATTTATTTATTTTTCAGTCAGTTGCCTCACAAGAAAATGACTCTGTAATCAGTGCACCTTGCTTGCAGTCTACTGGTACCATTGCCCTTTGATGTTAAAAAGTTTATTAGTGGAACTGCATTTTGTCTCTGAATAATGCATTATTCTGTAGGGCTTCTCTCTATGCAGGCAGTCAGAGGGAATGGGGGAGTCCTTTTTTCCCCAGCATCTTTGTATCATCCTCAAAATCTCTGGCTTTTGCATGCACAGGATTGAGCTTCTTAGAACAAAGCTTGGTTCAGTGTTGGCATTGGTCTTGTTATTCTTAAGAACTGATTGTTTCTGTCACTGAGGTACTGTCTTGGATGGGCACTCCAGAACTTCAGTGCTTTGAACAGAGGGCTGGAAGGGACTCCCTGGGACCACAGCATCATGCCCCCTGGTGTGGCAGGCAAATGTGCCAGACTGTTCTTGCTGGGAAAACTCCACATGAAAAGCAGCAAGGATGTTTTTCTAGGCCAGTTTAGCCCCGATTTTCAGACCCCCAATAAAAAATGTCTCCACTTGTTATGTTCATAGATTTTATTCCAACTTGGTTTGAATTCTCTGAGACAGTTCAAAGTGCCCAGGGATGTGGACTGCACCACAAATGAGGCAACAGCAATTGCCTCTGCAGTAGCATTAATAGTTTCCTATCTCTTCTAGAAAAGCTTTTCCTGATGCATATTAATTGCATTTGACTTCTGCTTTGTCAGCTCCTTCATCAGCCTGTACTTCTGGCTTTTACTTCACCCTGGGGACACCAGCTCCCAGTGCTCCAGCTGACCTCTAGAAAGCTATGGACAGCCTGCTATGCTGGGTAAAAATCTACCTTGTCAAATTAGAGTGAATGATGATATCTTAGGATGTGTAATTCACTCAATTTGCTGAGAGTCCTAGGTCACTAACATGAACTAAAGTCATACTGACAGTTCAGCTGCAGAGTTGAGCTGTGGGTGCAGGTTAGGACTGCAAAATCTGATAGCACAGACAGCAGCACTCAGAGAAAGGTTAAGCTGATGATTACATGCTTGCAGCAGCAATATTAACAAAGCTCCCTCCTGCAATGAAATGTACTCTTCTTTGGTGCCCACAGAGGTTTTGGAAACACAACTGCTGCTTCCCTGCGAGCAAAGCTTGGTGTGGTACAATCAACTTGCCATAACCCCGTGCTAGAAGCACTTGCTGTTCCCTGTTGTGCACCACTGCAAAGTTATCTAGCAAAGTTATCTGTGATTTCCCACCACTCTTCCATTTTTTAAAAAAAATCTAGCTACAAATTTCCACGTTTTTGTAAGATTTAAAGCACTAACATGGAATTCTGTGTTCCCTTCCAGTGGAAAGTGGAGTCTCTAAAAGCTTGTGTATCTCTTGTCTTCTATCATATTTGCTCATTACAAGTCCTGGCTGTTCACACTAGATTAAATGTTTTAAGATGTTCTTTGCAACTCTCTTTTGCAGTTAAACAAGTTGTCCAAAGAGATAGATAGATAGATAGATAGATAGATAGATAGATAGATAATTTTCTATGTGTGTTTCAGCACTTCTGGTGAATAAATTCTTTCAATTATTGTCCTGCAAGTGAAAAATGTCTGAATTTTTATAAACTGAATATTCATAGAAGGTGAACAATTTTAGCTGTTTGCTGAGTGAATACAAATGCAAACATTAACATCACAGATTCACATCTGCTAGAAATCTCTGGCACAAAACAAGAGAGATTTGAAGTGACAGCACTTTCCCACTTCACAGGAGATGAAAAGCAATGACTTAATTATAATATTTAAAACACTGACAATTAATATTCTGATCAGAATTTCTTTCAGAATTTTAAATTAACGTGTACATGTGGGATGTGGACAGCTCACTGCTGGTCACCCACACGCTGCTTTCATCCTTCCTGTAGTTCTGCCACTTTTCCTTCTGGGAGTTTAACACTGATGAAGAAACTGAATGTCTCCAAGTTACTGTAATCATTCATAGTAAGCTCAAACCTGCCAGAGAAAATGGAAATTTAAGGCAAGGAATAAGAAAGAACATCTTCAAGTCAGGCTGAAATCTTAAGTTTATTTTCTACTGCAGGTTGGTTTGTCACTGCTGTGTTTGATTGAACACAATATGATGGCACTTCTGCCTGACAATTATTTTGGAGGAAAGAATGGAAATTTTTTGAAAGATTCACTTGAATACTTTTGTCCTGAGGCTCCCTTGAAATTGTTTAATTCTTGTAGGTTATGATTTTGGTGGTGAGAAGCACTGTTTCAAACTTCATTAAAGCATTTAATGCAATAAATCAGGTCTCCTAGGCATGCAAAGAATTGTCCTAAGTGATGTTGTGATTTTTACCCTGAAAGCAAGGAAATGAAGGGAGATACTGGAGACAAGAGGAAAGGGGAGAAGCTGTGGTTGGACCTAAGTATACACAGGTTCTGATTCTGGCTTGGATTTTGTGCTGTTAGAATCCTCTCCTTGCGTTCACTGGTTTTCAGTTGGAAACCCACTGTTGGTTTTAAAGGTCTCCATTAGTTCCATGTCTTGAGGATGATTTTTCCCAGCTGTCCTGGCTAAAGGATGACAAGCGTGGAGCATTTTTGATGTCACCTGCACTGCTTTGTCTTTGTACCACCTAAAAGCCATGAAAAGCACCATCCCTCAAATGCCTGCACCAGCAGATCTCCCTTCTCTTCTGCCTACAAATGCCTGACATACCTGAAACTGCCAACAGCTAATTTGCTGCAGTGCCAGGATTATTCCTTATTGCCTGGGCTGACATCCTTTCATCTCAGTGCTATTTCTTGATGTATCTGAGGGCAGGAGCTCTCCTTGTGCTTTGTGTTGGCACCGTTCCTGGTGAAACAACCATCTGCCGTGGGGCTCCTCAGCGTGTCAGTGGTGCAGATGGGAAGCAATGCTGGATCAAAGCTCTGCATATTTCTTCTCATTGCTGTAAAAATGTTCAGTGCAAGGAAAAGTGGGTTCCCCTGCAAGGCACAACTGGCTGGCCGCACAGAGGCAAGAAGAGCCCTGCCAAGCTCCTCTTTGGTATCTTGCAGGGTAACACAAGAGCCAACTGGGGTCCTCTGCCTGAAGATGGGGGTGTCACAGCTTGCAAGAGCACAGAGGGACCCTGGCAAGGAGGTGGCGAGAGGGGCTGGAGGCAGGGGCTGACTGCCAACCTTCTACAAGTGCCTGGGAACCACAATTCACCCCAAATCTCTTCTAAAGGACAGAAAGCAGCCAGGTTAGCATGTAGGGAATATCTGGGTGGAGGTTAAGTCTTTTCTCTCTCTATTATACCCATCTGCACTAGCAGGATTACTCCTAAGTATGGCACTTTGATTTAGGATGGTTATTTTGGGCTCCTGGGTCTTAGGTGATGAGAGAGAAACAGGGTAGTGTTATTCTCTACCAAAGCCTATGGGTCTTACAATCTCAGACACACATAAACTGCATGTTTTTTGATTATTTCCTGATCTAACTACTGACATCTTTTCCCTGATTGGTAGGACATTCACTGAACCGCCAACCCTCTGGGTAGGACTGTGTCAGAAACTCTCCTTTAGGTCCATCAATTCCTTCTCTCAGCTATTACCAGTACTCAGGACCTGGGCCAAAGACAAATCTGGGTGCAAAGAAAGAGTCAACTCAAAACCCGAAGATCTCCAATAATACCAAAGAGGATGAGAATACAGAAAGTAAATGGAAAAGTAAATTACTTTATGCATAGATATTGATGCTGTTTTTTTTTTTTTTTTAATTTTCCCTAATGTGAAAGTACCTTTTTGAAGTAAAATTAGCAGTAGCATAGTACTTTGTGTTTAATCAACATGGAAACTACAAATGAAAGGGCAGCTAGATAGACAAGGAAAGCAATTATATAATCTGAAGAAAACAGTAGCAGTAATTAATTGAAGAGTTTTATGGCTTTGGACTTGCATAGGAAATGAAAATACATAAAGTGAAAAACTTATTTCTAAAAATGTAGACAGATGGTGTGAAGTGCCTCAGCATTATTGTTGTCTGTGTGACACTGAAGAAAGATAGGGGTATGCTTCTAATGGATAAAGAGTTATTTTCTGAGAAAACACAGTAAGTCAGAGGGGGAACTACAAAGCATAATTGTTTTATTCAATTTCAGATTTGAAGCTTGTTGAGAGAAAAACTGATGCCAGTGGCAGCAACAATACATTTTAGGTGGCTGATTATAACTATTGAATTAAAGGTATAAATTATTCTGTTGAAGAAAGGGAATGTTCTCTGCTCAAATCCTTGTGACTTAGTTTAGCATTGAGCAGAGATACACGCAGTACAACAACCTAAGGAAATGTTTCTCTCCAGAGCTTGTTTGATCTTGAGGCTGGAAAGCAATAAATCAAAGCATCTCCAGCAGATGGCAACTATTCAAATTTCTGCTTTCTTTCCTGCATATAATGCAGGATGAATTGCTCTTACATTTCATCCAGCAGAAGCTGGTAAATAGGGTAACACAAAATCTACCTATTAGGGCCTGAAAACTGTGGTGGCAAAGAGAGCACCTGGCTTCTCATCTCAGTTCTGACAAAGATGAGTTATGTGATCCTGAGAAAGTAATTTAACTACTCTGTGAACTGTGAAGATGTAATACACTCAGCCCATAAGACACAAGTGGGTAAAAGTCTCATTGTACCAGCACCCAGCAGTGGTAGGAGCACCAGATAAAGTCTCTAGAGGTACTGAGCATTGGCTTTGCATCATCATCATTTTTTTATTATTTTTGAGCAGCTCAGTCTATTTATATAGAAGTAAAACCACTGACCAATTAGACTTCATAAAACTGTCCATCCAGGCTTTGTGCTGTGGAGAGGGTTGTTATTCATAAATAGCAAATTTATTTATCCAAGTCTCGTGTGTGTTTTGGATTACCTGCATTCAACCTGCACCTCATGCAGCAGACCAAACCTGCTCCTGCTGCCTCAGTCCACAGGGCTTCCCACCACTGACAAACTGCTGCACAGTGGTCTGTTCACTGGGCTTGGTCAAAAACCACCAGCAAGGCATCAGAGTTGGCTTGCTCTGTACCACATCCTTACAGTGACACATCGACATGTGACTGTCACTGCCTCTTCTGCACACCCTGTGTGTGTGTGTTTGTGCTTTGAAAGACCATTGTCGGCCACAGCAGGTAGAGTCTTCCTGGGCATTTACTCCCTCTCTGTCTCTGCTTTGTCACATCTTCTGCATGGTGCTGTGTGTCTCATCTGGAAGCACTTGTACAGACTGCACTGGCATTCCTCCAAAGGCCATGGGTGACACCAGCTGACTGTGGCTGGAGAACAACTTTCTTGATTTTGGCACCTCTTAAGTAAGCAAACCTACTTGTTCAGACTGCCCATGAGTGAATTTGGTTACTCTTGTTTTGTTAAACCATTTGGTTGTGGCTGTTCATTGAAAGATGGTTAGCAAGAGAAGTGGTTTGGTCTTCATTAATTCACATTCCTGCAAAGAGAGAAACCAGTTGTAAAGGATCTACTTGTTTTTAAGCCTGGTCCAGGTGTGGCAGTGTCCCTGGAGCAGCCTGGGCTGATGCAGGGGAAGCATTAATTCGTAGCAGGTGTACTGTAAGACTGTATTAGAAATGGACTTGATTAGGAATGGACTAGCTCTCCCCATGGAATGATTCTACTCTTTTTTTCTGTGGCGCATTAGTAGAGGAGCTTTTTAACTGCACTGCTTAATTCTGCTGAAAATACTGATGTCTTCATGTGTTATGAAATCTTGAGGGACTGAGCGAACTGTATCTGTATGCAGGAAAATGAGGTTCCTTAGCCCTGAAGGATCATGTTTGATCAGGGTCATCTAATGTTTTTTCCATTATAATAATTTAGCAGTTTCACTCAAGGCAAGCTGGGAAGATCATCCTATGAACTATTAGTTGGCTCATTTGTTCTTTTGCCTTTAAAATCTGAATACCTCCATACTTAAAAAACTTTTCCTCAGGGACATAAATAACTAGATGCTAAATGATGGTAACTTAATTTTGAAAATGTACAAATTGGCCACAGAGTTTCCAGAACTGAATTACATTACTGCATGTTTTCACACAGGTCACTGTAGTAGCAGAGCTCAGGAATAGCAGCACTCACAGGCAGCAAGATCTGGCTAAATTGACTTCTTAAGCGACCTCCCTGTGGTGAGGTCTGACTTTCAGAGCTATATTCTGCTCACGTAACCGTAGCTCCAGAAAACTGGTATTGATTAACTCTGCTTGCACAGAAAAACATCTTCTATTGCTTTCTGTAAGTGACCAAAACCAAGGTTTCTGCTCGAACCTTTCGTTAAACTGGGGGGGGAAGCTGTGATAGCACCTCCTGTGCAAAGATGGCCCTGAAGCACTTAAATTCTGGCCTCTCAGTTCCCCCATATACTTGCTGTGTGTTGGAGCCTTTGTGCATCGAAGTGGGGAAATAATAAATAAACCCTAAAAGATGGTGTGTCAGAAGCTTCATGCAAGAATAGTGAGGGTAAGTGAACAAGAGAGAGTTCGAGAAACTTTGTGAGTAGACAGTGCTCCAAAAAGCCTTGATTTCCTGCCCCTTTCCTCATCCAACTCACTGGACTTAGGGCAGTCCCAAAAGCTCTGTCTCTCAGCAATGGCGTTTTCCAGCCACTGGTTCTTTTAACCTTTACCCCAGGTGGAACTTTGCCCCCAGTACTCAAAACCATCAAAGTAAAAATATCATGTTCAATGAAAGGTGATGCAATTGGAGAATCCAAATCCATCCTCCTCACGGCACTTTGATATTTTCTGCTTCTGGTTGTGAGGTTTCTAGATGCCTTGCCAGCACTCTGCCCCCAGCTGGCCCTCTCCTCCTCACCTCTCAGAGAAGTGCTGATGATTATTTTACTCAGATATTTACATAAATATGACACACTGAGAATCTGAGCTTAGTGCCTTTGCTTTCGATTCGTCTTGTTTGGAGGATAATTGCTAAGCTCTTGTTCAGTGAGCTGATGAGGTTATTGTTTGTGGGCACAGAAGCAGTTTTCCAAACACTGACATTAGTGTTTTTATTGACATTAAGATGAACTGGCTGGGGTCAGAGGAGTGGTTTGTGAATGGACTATCAAACAGCACAGGGAGGTCTAGGATGTCCAGCCCATGTGGGCTCTGGGCAAGGCAGCCCTGGAGAGGCAAAAGGAAACATCCCTAATCCTGAGTTCAGCACACACATAGCCTAAATCAGTGTTCTGAATGTTGCACCAATAAGGAAAACAGCATGTCCTGCATCACCTTCTTCTCAAATTTCTCTGGCTTGCATATTCCCTTTCAGTTTCCTAATTTCCTCAGTATCGCTGGTGAGATGGCATCTGCTGAGGTGACACACATTGATCATGGACCTGCCATGATGGTGTCCTTTTGGCCCCTCCTTTGTCAGCAGTGCCCTGGGACCACACTGTCATCCTCCCTCTCTAGGGACCTTCCTGCCAGCAATGATGGGGAAGAGATGGGACAGCAGCCCAGTGTCATGGTCATTACCTGTCTCCTGCTCTGAGTGCCAGAGGTATAGTGTGGGACTCTGGACAAGGTCATGATGGCTACTCCCTCACTTCAGCCCTGGAAACACCTCAAATAACTCTTAGAAAAAGATTTTAAAGGTCTTGTCACAATAGAGTGTCTGGGATTAAATACACATTAGTTCTCCTCTACCCTCATCCCTTTGTGATCTTCATGACTATCTCGCTAGCCTAAAGCCTTCATCCTGATCTACTGTGACAGGTCAGAACAATCTGTGCTATTTAGGGAATCAGCCCTGGGCCCCTCTCCCACCTTTGTCATTTAATTTGGCCCTGAAACCATTGGCTCAGATGATTAAATCAGCTCTGGAATTATGAAGGGTTGGGATTGGCAGTTAAACATGTCATTTTTTTCGTGGGTGTTGATGTCATGCTTGTGTACCTTCATGGACCAGTCACGAAAACCCCGGTGTTCTTCTGGGCTGCAGAAAGTGGCAGTAAAACTCTGCGACTCAGAGTTCCTCCAGAGCTGTTCTGATAGAAGCCTCCCTGTGTTTCACAACAAAGAAAGCCATCAGGGGTGGTTGACCTGTTTCTCACGCCTGCATGCTCTCCTAATGAGGAAATTTCCCTGCAGGGAGAATAGGAAGGTTTGTGCTGGCTGTGCCGTTCTGATATGTCCCTCCTGAGACAATACACACTGGCTGGAGGGTGCTGATATCTGAATGGGACCAAAAAACATCACTCAGCAAATGCCCTTTATGTGAAGTCCAAGAATGTCAAAGTGCATGAGAGACTGGAGATGTTTAAGATTTTGATTATCTAATTCAAGGTATCTGATGTGGTTTAGTGAAGAAGGTCAGGTCTTTCTAGGGAGGAAGAGGAGAATAGCCAAACCAGAACAGGCACTGTAGAAATAGCTGTCTCAAAAATCACAGTTCTTTCTTGAATGAGCACACTTTTTTAAACTGCTTTTTTACCCTGTTCAATTCTCTGTGTGTGTATATATTTTTAATTCTGTTAGATCTCAGCAATTTTATTAGCAAGAAACACCTGGTTTGGCCCCACAAGGGAATGCAGGGAGGTAACCGTATCCACTCTGAGCTGAGTGGCTGACTTTCCCACTCTGATTCAGATGGTTTAGTACTGAAAAGGTGAAGGATTCTGGGGGGTCCTGTTTCGTCCTGGACGGTCGGGACAGAGATGAGAGTTCTCTGGAATAATTTCTCAGAACATGAGGTTTATTATTAAAGCATGTGGGTGTAAGAGACCTGCCAGGGGCTGCCAGAGGCAGCCCAAAGCAGATCAGAGAAAAAGAGAGAGAGAGAGGGTCCAAGATGAAGGGAAAAGAGAGTTTGGTTGCTGTTTACAATACAATAAATCGTCTTCTGTGTTGAATATTCTGATTTTCGTTAATCAATCTAGAACAAGCTACAAATCCTACGACATTTACATTCAGCCTATAGGAATCATCACATTACCATACGGCGTTATATTTTAAACCCTAAAAACTTCTTTTTGGACCCTCTACCAAGTTGGCAGGGTCTGCTCTGACCCTTGGACCTTTTTGCAAGCAGAGGGTATTGTTTTATCGAGAGGGGATTACCTCCAGTCAGCCATGCCATTTTTTTCTAGTTGTTCAGTAACTGGGGCTTAATATCTCAAAGCTTGTCTTCATTTCAATCTCGCTTATAGTTTCCATATTCTCAGCAATTTTTGCCAGGTAATCATATTTATAAGGCTTTCCTATTTCATCTTGCCCAACAAAAAGGCATTTTGCAGTTTCTCTAATTCAGGCTATCACCTCAGTAGATGTAGGCAATTGAGACGGAGGCTTTGCTCTGGCTATTTCCTGCTGTGTCACAGAGTGACGTCACTTTTCCTCTGCGAGATAATGGGCACAGAGGTGAAAACTGGCTCACTAGTTACGTGTGTGGGAAGGCTTTGATAATGGGTCTGGCTATGTGGGAGGCCTCTTCGTCTGTCAAGAGAAATGGCAGCTGCCATTGCTCTGTGCTTCAGGGCAGCGGGGAGCTTGTCCCACGGCACAGCGTAAACACACGGTGTGAACTGAGTCACAGAGGGGCTGGGGGAAACCCTGGCTCTGGTGTTCAGCGTGCAAGAGCCAAGAAACCAGCACAAGAAAGCCATCAAAACCTCTCATGAGCCCATAAGGCTTTGCTTGTAGGCAAGGATTTCAGAGTATGGCCATGTCATAGCAGTGGGCTTGTCACTGTGGGGAAGAGCTCTGCTACCCCACAGGTATCACAGGAAAGGCTATGACTCAGGTTATCCAGAGAGGTTCTGCCACCTCCATCCTTGGAGGCTCTCAGGACCTGACCAGCTGAACCCCTGAGGCATTTGATGTGATCCAGTGGTTGCCCATGATTTGGGCAGGAGGCTGGAGCGGATGTCCTCCTGTGGTCTCTTCCTACCTCCCAGGATTCCACGATGCCGGGACCTGAGCAGGCAATGCTTGCTGTACTGCCTGAGCCAGTGAGCAAAGCTGCAATGGAATTGCATTTTATCTACTTTGCCAGTCTCATATACATGGCATGAAACACATGCTGATTTACTGTCATTTCTCCTGACTCTTCTTCACATTTCCCTTAAGCTATTTCCATGTCAGATACAGAAGGGAAAGATCAGGAATACATGTTTTCAACAGAGATGCAGATGTGCTACCTTAACTTTGAAAAGAGGCAGATTCACAGAAAGGGGCAATACTGGGGAAAAAAAAACACTCAGAAAAACACATACAGAGATGGTATTAAAGACTTTATCAATTAAATATATTCAATCTTTTTCTTGCGGTCAATGTCTACCAAAAGAAACTTCTCTTGGTACTCTTCAGAAATACCTAAAATTATGTTCCTGTACTTGAGCAAGAGATGCTCTCTGCATCAATTTAAGCTAAATAATTCTTTAAATATTAATCACCTCTCTCAACAGTAATACTGCAATTTGAGATGGCACAGATTAATAATTTGCACCTGATAATCAGCCCATATCCCAACCCTGAAACAATCTTTCGGAATTATTTCTTCAATCACTTGAATGTTTCTCTGGCATAGGGAACTTCTACCAGAAGCACACTACCAGAAGTTTTTTTATCAAGGTTTTTTTGGTTTAGGAGCTGCAAGGACATTTGCAAATGAAAAATGAAAAGATATTTGCATTTTATTCACACTGTCGATTTGCACCTAACCCAGACCTGTGGTATGAATCTGCAAACAGGGAAAGTCCTTTGTCACCAGTCTTGGAGGAAAAGCTGTTACAGGACACAGTGTGCTGGGGTTTCTGAGGTGCTGCTGGGCTCCTCTCTCCGTGCTTTGACCCAGCTGAGTTGTAGATGCAGCTGAGACTCCCCCTTGGCCCTATGCCTCTTTAAGCTGTTTTTTTATACTTAAATTAGTTGTCAGGCTGCAAGGATGTGCTTCAAGGTGTGCAGGAGGGGTGGTGGTGCCTGGGAGTGCCGTGGGACTGGCTGTGTCAAACGCCACTTACTTTGGCCCCACAGGATTTTGCAGAGGGCCAGAGCCAGTGATCCTCCAGTCTCATGGCTCCCTTTTCAGCAGGTGAAAGGTGGGTCTCGACATTTTTCTGTACACATTCAACCCTGGAGACAAATGGGGGGGTGGAACAGGAACAGCAGGATGTCTGCCTGGATAACACTGAGCAGTTCTGTCTTCGGTGGGTGGTTATAAGCAAGATTTTTTCATTCTAGTTCTCTTAACATCATCTTTCCTGCTTTGTTTTTTATTAATTCTTGAGTAAATGACAGATATTTTTACTGCCTCTTACACCACCTATCACTTCTTGTTAGTGTTTTCAAACTTTTACCTCTCTTAGAAAGGTTTTTGTTTTTTTTTTTACTGCCAGTGTCTGAGGGGGGAAGAAAGCAAATACTTGGAAATCAGCTTATTATGGTTGTTTTATTCCTCCTTCAGCTAGGAAGTTTTGCAAAGGCTGTATTTCTGCTGGACAGTTTCCAGTCTTCTAAGATCTATGTATATTTTTCCTGAGATTACATCCACCTCTGGGGAAAAATTAAAAAAGAAATATATAGTCTGTGGCTGCTCACTAAAGAGTAGCCAGCTTTTGCTGAAGCCCAGGGATGAGACCATACGTGTCAAAATACATACCTTGTGGAAAACGGGAGTGATTCACTTAGATTTCAACAGCTGTAAGAATCAAAGTCTTCAGGAAGCTTTGCATGCCCTTCTGATTAATTCCTTTTACAGCAGCATGATGATTACCCTGCAGCAATTTAAGCTGTTCAGTTGGTAACAGATCCAAGGAAGCCTGCTTTCTGACAGACTTGGATTTTTGGCTCCTGTATTTTTCCCTGCATATCTCAGCAGAATTATGCAAGTGTGGATGGAGCAGTGGCCTGTGCTGGCTGCCTGCAGGGCAGTTCTTCTCCATCCCTCTGCTGCCCCTCTGCCTTCCACATGTTTTCATAGGCTTTAAGGCATGCAGTCCTCCCTGAGATGCAGCTGAAATTGTTCTTTGGATTAAAAGTAGTTATGTGGGCACTCACAGATAAGACCATTTCATACCTTCTCTTCTTAGAAAAACAGGGTAAGAGAACGTGTCACTGATCAGCAGCATAGAGCATTTGCACTAAAAAATGAGAACAGCTCTGGGGTGCCAGGAAAGTAATGTATGCACAGAGCCTGAAATGTAATAGCAGGATATACTCCTCTGCTCAGACTTGTCAATAAACTGCACAAAATAGGAATTTAAATAGTAACAGTAATAAAATGGGATTGCACAACCTGAGGGCATCACAAATGACACCCATCAGGCCCACTAATGCACTGTCTGCAAGGATTACTTTTTACTGCTTTGCCTCTGAGTGTGTCTGTGAGGCCCCCATTTTCTCTGATATACACTCTTTTTAAAATAATTGTGTATAAATTATGGTATCTGTAAAGAATAAGTAACCAAAACCACTTATCATGGCAAAAATCAGTTATCTATCTGTTTTCATTGGAAAATGACAGCTCAAATCATTTACAATGGAGGACACTTCCTGTCTCAACATTTTGTTACCATAAAGCAAGAATCACTAGAAGTTTTAGTGTAACAGACAAACTAAAATATTTCCTCCTACCATCACTCAGGGGAATGGAACAGAAAATTCAGCTGAAACCTTCCCTACTTTCTCGCAAAGGAGCTGTCTTCACAATTTTAGCTAGAATGGTTTAAATTTAACACATTTAAAAGTAAAAAAAACCCCAAACATATATTTTAAAGGAACAAGCATTACAGCCTGAATGCCATACTTGCCTGCACTAAATATTAGGCTGAACTAATCTGCCAGACTTAAGGCAGGTTGGTGCAGGCTGTGGTCAGAGGACTGACAGGTTGGTGATTGGGGTATGAGGGGAATGGTGGCACACCCATAGCAGCTTCCTAATGAAAACTGTGGTTTACCTTTCACAACTTCTTTTGGCAAGCTGTGAATTCTTTACTGTGTGGGTGGTGAGGCACAGGAACAGGCTGCCCAGAGGAGTTGTGGATGCCCTGTTCCTGGATGTGTTCAAGGTCAGGTTGGATGGGGCTGTGGGCAGCCTGGTCAAGTGGGAGGTGTCCCTGCCCATGGCAGGAGGGTGGAATGAGATGATCTTTAAGGCCCCTTGCAACCTAAACCAATCTACAATTCTATGATTTGTGTGTGGCTATTTTCAAACTATAAAAATATAAGTTGGATTTTGGAAGCCTAAATATGGTGTGATCTTAAACCTTTTCATAGAAACACGTGTTGCAATTCTGATGTCTGACTGGCTTCAGCCTCATGCAAAACCAAGAGTTTCTTCTTGTGCTTGTTTATGTCTAGTGTAGCCTGAAGGAGAGTGTTTGCAAATACTCCAGAGAGAGGAATTTGTTGTTCCTGTAATGTCACAGGTAAGAGGGCTGGTCTTGGAGCCCTTGGTTTTCTCAGATACCCCTCTGGTTTTTTGCAGGCTGTGTGAGAGCTGAGCTTCCTGCAATTCCCCAGTGGAATTGCAGTTCCAGCAACCTGCTGGGCAGGAGTCCCAGAACTGTGGAGGCATCTGGGCTGTCCGGCTGCTCTGTGCTGGCTTGGACCCAATGCTCTGGCTCCAAAGACTGCCCAAAGCAGGCCTCACCTTTCTTAGGTGCAGCACATGCAAAGAAAACTAATCAGTCCTATCCCTCACTGCTCCTGTCAAACAGGGAAATTAAATCTTTTAGTCCAAAGAGACTGTTTAGAGCTGTGGCTATTTTAGAAAAGCCCTTTTTTTGTGTGTGTTACAGCCTTTCAATATAAAAAGGTGAATACCTCTATCTCCTTTAGCCTCTAAGAGCAGCCTTGTTCTGGCAGCTTTGTGACTGGTTGCAGAGCTGAGCAGCTCCAAGGAAAGGAAAGGAGAGAGAAGAGACCACAAGGTACCCAATACCAAAGGAGAGGGTGGCTATGGGGGAGGATTACCATGTTAAAAGACAAAACAAAACCAACAGGAAATTCCATGTGAGTCAAGCTCAACTCTGAAACTTGGATGCAAGTGAGAGTATTTCCCTGAAATGGAAGTAGGAAAAAAGTGTTGCTCCGTGTCCAGCAAACACACCATCTTCCCAGAAAGCAGCTGTTTGCTTTTGGGCACTTAATACCAAGCAAAGGAAGTAAAATACTTGATTTGCAGAACTGCTCATGAGCAGCCCAAGGGTTTGGGCAAGCATCCAGGGGTGCTGGAAATCAACATTTAACTCCCATCAATGCCTTAGGGAAAACAGACCTCAGAATCTGGTAAGCTTACAAGACTCACTTTTCAGAAAAAAAAAAAAGCCTTTGGATGTATTTGTTTCTCTTTCATCTGCCACTTATACTGTGGGCCACCATGGAAGTTAAGCAAGCTGTTATTCTTGTGGTAGTTTAGAGTTCAGAAAGCAAAATTAAGGTGATATCTTTGGAAATGACAGTAGGAAGGAGGAGAAACAAGGATCACCTTTCCATATGTAGTGGTGGATTCCTAAAAGCACAGAAAGAATGATTGATACCATATTTAGTATCACAACTTCTAGTGCACAGACACAATTAAAAACATAGTTTCTGTGTCTTAATTTGCCACAAAAGCCACGGAAGCAGACAAGCTGACTAAGGAATATCTTCACTACTTGAAGTTTCTAAGGGGAATCATTAGAAAATCTGTTTATCTTAAGCCTTGAGGGAAAAACCAGAATGGTATTGTCCGACATCACTGCCTAAGCAGCAATGATTTTTTAACTGTTAGCACAGCTTGAGAAAAGACATATTTCATGCAATGCTGGGAGCTGATTGCTGCTGTGTTGGGGACGAATTGGAAATTAGGAGTAATTTGTGTTAAAATTGGAATGTAAGAGTTGTTTGTGTTAAATTAAAAAAACACAAAGCCCTAGAAGTATTGAATTGGCTAATTGCTGTGTTTATTATCTCTGGGTTCAAGCAATAAAAATGTCTGCTCTACTCTTGCTTTCTAACTGCAGGGAAAACGGTCTGCAGTTGGACTGAATGGGCAGCAGTGCTGCTGTTTTCCTGTAGTTACCTCCTTTGTAGCCTTGGAGGGGCAGCCAGCACACAGACCAGCCAGGCAGCAACATGGTTAGTCCATGAAATGAGCAGCAGCCCTGCACCCACATGCTGATCTATTGCCCTGTAGGGTCTGTCCAGTTGTGACTTTTGGGTGTCTGCACTCTAGGTCTGTTCACTGTAGGTCCTTTCTGACCCTGGATGTGTTCTCTTGGCACAGGTGCCATGAAAGGATGCTCTCTCTTGGTCATAGGCACGCTGGAGGGACCACAGGAGATGTAGCTCTGTACAGTTACCCACACGCTTTCATCAGCTCTGTCAGATCCACAAATCCTTGTGGGAAACACTTGAGTGGCAGTAGATGAACCTGTAGATGCTTGGAGAGATTTTCCATTAAGGAAAAAAAAGTGTCCCCTGCCTTGTTTTGTTGGTGGGTGTTTAATCACTAGTTTGATGAATTTCTGTTAGTCAGCAGGCTGGCCCTGCAATGAGCTGACCTGTGAGCTTCTGTAAAGGTTACTTAAAAATGCAAGGTGTCAGTTTGCACCAGCTCCTCTTGGCCTTTGTTGTGCCATCCATTCGTATTGTTCTGCCAGACATGCTTGCAATGCAGCCCTGTAATCAGGAGCCTGAAAAGAGTGGCTGCGCTGCATTCCCACAGCATATGCCATCCCAGAGCTACTGCCTTGCCACCTGCCAAAGCCCGGACTTCACTCCTCCCTGTGCCAAGCCAGACAGAAAACTCAGGAAAAGAAAAGGTCATCCATACAGAAGATTTATAAAAATGGACAGGTTGGAAGAGGATTTGCTGTTTAAAACAGACACAACCAGAGTAGCTTTGCCCCTCCAGGTTCAAGCAAGTGTAGCTTTGCTAGAGGAACTGGGACACGGATGTAGGGACAGGGAGCCTGGGCATGGCAGAACCCACCCACATTCCCAGTGCCATAAGGATTTGCACCATTGGTTTGCAGTCCATTTCATGTGTTGTATCTGGAAGAGTGACGGGAGAGCTTAGCAGCTCCAGGTAACCCAAGTAAACAAAATCAATCTCTCTTAAACACAGCTGGTGAAGGGAGCATCACGGCAGAGCAAATCTCTGGATAGGTTTGATGGAAAGCACTTGGTGCTCCAGAATCCGACCAAGAGCAGCATTCAGCATGTGACTAAAAGAGTGTAGGTGTGTGTGAGACAGGAAAAAGATTGTGGGGGACCAGTGGAAGAAGATACTGCTTTTCTTCCAATTATTATTTGGATCCATCTGGTGTTTAAACCAGTCTTGCCAAGTCATAAGAAAAAGATCTGCTCTTCAGCAGTATTGCTGTGAGTCCCAGCTGATTTATGTTCATGGATCATTAGGGAAGTACCTGGAGAGGAAAAAGCCCTTCCAGGATCAGGAAAGACGCACAACTTTCCACTTCTTATGCTGTGTGAAAAACAATCCAGAGTTTATAGGGTCAGACACCCACTCTGACTGCACTGCTGCTAAAAGGAGCTGAGAATATTATTTTGTTAAAGTGTTACATTACTAAAGGTGGTCAGATCTCAATAGGGTCAGGAAAATCTATAAAGTCCTTTATAGGTAAAATACAAGTTCTAAATGTAATATAGATAATTAAGTATATGCATAGTGTTGACTTTTGGCCACATCAATATTTTGTCTAAGCTGACACGTCTCTGTCAGCCTATCCCAGGAACACATTTTGTTATGCAGTGTGGAAATTCAGGTTTGAACAAATGGTGGTATTTTATATAAATCCATGAGTTGAAATCTAATTTTCTAAAACATAATTGCTTGTTTCTGAAGACTATTATAGCAATTATCTGGGGACAGTTTTTACTTTAAAGACTTTGTCCAAGGATTTTTTTTCAGAATTTCATAAGCAGTCATTACTGAAGAACTGTATCAATCTGTGGGGAGGGATAATTAAGTTCATGATACAAAAATTAGTGGAAACATCCATCTTTAAAGAGTGAATATTTCAAAACATCTAATTTTCCCATCTGACTAAAGTCAGCTTCAGAAAACGTTTTTGGTTTTTATGTCATCTTTTAATGAAGGTTTCTCATATCTTTTTAAATTCTAGGAACTGCTACAATAAACTAGAAAAGAGAAATTACTTGAGTGGGTCAGTCTTTTCTCTGCTGTCCTTTCCCAGACTGTAGGGCTTTCCTTTTTCTGTCTCCTCGTGCACGTTTTAATATTCTCATCCCCTGTGTGTGAGTTCATATCAATGCAAGATTTCAGGGGGGTTGTCTGTGAGCAGTGATTTCATTATTCCTTCATTAAAGCTTCCAGGTAGAACACGTAATTTGGGGCATTTTTCAAAACAGCAATATAATTTCAGGGTTTTCACAGATAGTTATAGAGTTTGAAATTATACAAAACACGAGCCTTGGTCCCCCAAAGGCCAGTTCTGACCATGGCAGCTCACTTCCTCTTCCAGAGGGGACAAGGTGGCTGCTCCAGGTAGACCCAGTGCAAAAGCTGCACAATGACAATGACAAGGATGTGGTTCGTGCACACCCAGAACACTGGGATGCATTTCAGGATGCTGTGAGAGCCAGCAAATCTCAGCCTAAATCAAAACCTCCAGATAGGGGGCCAAACATCTTCCCTTTTCCATCCACCTCTGATTCCTGAACAGCGAGGGTGGGAGGAATGGGCACTGTTTGGTGCAGCATCTCCCACTGGGCAGGCACTGAGCTCTGCCTACATGCCCTGCAGCTGTGAGGCTGCTCTGTGGGCAACCTAGGCCACACAGGATTGTCACTCAGGGCAGCAGCAACACCTTGGTTTTGAAACGGGCTTCCTTTGAGTTTCTGTGGGCCCAGAGCAATCCTATCTGATAAAGATGCTCCCTTTCCCCTCAAATACTGGCACAAGGCTGTTCTTTTTTTTTTCCCCCAGAGCTTTTTTTTTGTGTGTATGTTTGAGAGAGTGCAGACATATCTGTTTAATCTAGATGATTTAAGACTGACAGGTCACATTACACATTACCATGCTTAGTCTCATTTTACACATAACATCTGTGTGAGGAAATTTGCCAGTGCATCATCACAAACACTGCTCCAGGAAAAATGCAGAGGTGGAGGTCTCAAAGGAGAGGCTGTTCACTTGATTGTGTGGGGATCACTCTTCAGGACATTTTGGCTAAGAAATTTAGGTGCTGGAAAATACCTAGTTCCTTACATGGATGGAGAGAGTAAGTGAGAAACAGATCCTGCTTTGGGACTAAAGGGATTTCTGGTGGAGGAGCTAGAAGTTGATGTTAGTGGTGGGGGGAACCCCATGCAAACACACCCACTGAATGCCTACTCACAAAGGACATCCTCTCTTAAGAGAAACAGAGAGGAACAGTGCAGTCAGCAGGGTGATCAGAGAGATACTGTACCCTGCACTGTGGGACTAAAAATCTCCTGCTAAGAGAAAGGTCTCTGCTTAGATTGAATCTGTCACAACTGAACAAGCAGCAGACTGGCACTCTTGGAGGAAAAATATAACCTGTGGGTGGTTAAGCTCCTCCGGAGGAGTGTAGGAAAGAACATAAAATTCATAAAGGTGTTAGCAGGGAGAGAGATAAAAGGGAAGTGTATTCCTGCAGCAAAAATAAACTGCATAATAGATAAAAATGGGAATTTGTTGTCAAAATTTTAGGGCAAGTATGATCAGTAATATTTGGGTATTAAAAGGCCTGTGAGTTACAAGAGGTTTACCAAGCAATTGTGTAAAGAGCCAAATGTAGCTAGGAAAAAACGTGATGTTGAAGGCATTTAAGTTAAGAGTTGTTGCTAGAAAGGGTTTCTGTTCTTAGTGCTTATGTAAATAAATAAATAACACTGGCTTCTGCCAGATATTGGGTAATTATTTTCTTCTTTTCCACATTCAATAAAGTCCTGGCTTGTAATATGCAATGCCACTATTTTCTCCTGGATTGTAAATGACTCTGAGCTTTGTTCCCAGCTGTTGTTTGAAGTTACCAGAGTTTAAAGGAATTCCTGCCCTGTTACAACAGAATTTGGAGCTTTCTGGTTCATTTCAATTTTTGTAGTTGGGGATGGGGCAATCCTTCTGCTACAGTTAGTGCAAACACATCCTGAGTATATTTGTGCATGCCCTTCAAATATTTACAGAAATAATAATTTTTCTGCTCACTAATAATAGGAATAATTAATTTCCTGCTCTCAATGTCATCTGATGTTCTGCAGCACTCCAAGATTCCTTTGAATGAGATGAGATTCCTTTTTAGGAATGAAGCAGGTGAGGGGACTTCCTTTGTTTCTTCTGTGTTATGGAAAAGTAGAAAACATCTCTTCAGACTTTAGACAGGTCTACTCCACCTATACCCTGGACTTATCCATGGGTAGGAATCAGGTCTGCAATGTGTGATACTTCATGAAAGTAATATAAACATCAGAAATCTGTTAGAACAAACTCAGGTCTGGGTCTGGCTGTGGTGTGCAGGTAAGCAAACATCACTAAATTGCTGCAGGACTACCAGAGTCCCAGCAAAAATACTGCTGCTGGTCTCCCCAGTGCATGTGCTGGTTGGAGTATCTCACTAAACCAGCTCTTATTTTGTGGCCTGGGATTAAGGTGCTGAAAACAAAATTCCTTTTACAGTATAATCCACTGGTGACTGTGAAGAATTGCTGAGTCCAGTGTGTATTTTTAAAGTAAAGTTCCTCAGTGTATTTCACATTTTTAGTATGCATTAGTTGAGTATTTGATAACTGGAGGATTTTTCATTTTCCACTGATGTATTTTCCCTGCAAAATAAGTATTTAAATGCAATGCTATTGAATTCCTATCACAACAGTTGTCTCTGTCTTAATGCCGATAAGAAATTTAATTTGCCTCGTACACCCTTCTACTAACCATGATATAAACTTATTTAAATAGAGTGGATATCATCTCCTTAGAATTGCCAATGCCTTCTTCTTGGTAGGCAGAACTGAGTAGATAATTTCTTTTCAGCCACCTTTAGAGGTAATAGGAAGAACTTTCAATTAATTGTAACTGTCTTGGCAAATCTGATCTTTCCAGGCAAGCCAAGTCTGTGCAATAGTCTCCACTAAAGCTGCTGCTGAGGAAAATTGCAGAAAAAACATATAAATTGTTTGTTAATTGTGTGCTTGATTAGTTAAAGTGTTTGTGATGTTGTGCACGGTTCCTATTATTCTACAGAGGGAGAAAAAACCACACGACTTGTGTGCATTAAAGTAGTTTACAGGAAGCTTAGAAGGATGACTTGAAAGGGGAAAAGCTCAGCCAAATGCTAACAAATCTCTGCTATGTTTCCAGTTCTTAATCTGTCATACATCTATCAAAACAATTTGCAGTAGCTGATGTGTTAGTTTTTCTACTGCAAATATGTCAGGAAACTGTGTAAGTGCTAAAGGCAAAAGGTATGTGATTTTTTTTTTGGTAGTGTTGGATTTCTGGATTAGATTATGATCCCAAACCATGAAATACTTGTATTTTGACAGTCACCTAGCAGTGTGTCTTGTCATCCTAGTTAAACACATACAGTAAATCATGTGGTGACCCTATCAGCATTCAGAGAGTCTACAGAAGCTGCATGTGGGGGAAAGAAACTCTTAGTCCATCTTTTTGTATCCTTTGCAGCACATCTATTTTAAAACCTCACACAGGATATTGTCCCTGTCCTCTTCAGAGCACATACACGTCAGCACTGCTTGTCACTTTTATTTTCCTCTGACTAGAGAAACTTGTAGAGGGAATTCAAGGAGTAAGCAGACAGCCAACATGACACGAGCACTGTCAGGGTCTGATGGTGAGCAGCTTTAAGCCATGCTTGGAAACGGGATCAGTTTTATTTCCTCCTCCCCCAAATTGCCTTTTCCTTTTGGCTTTTTTTTTTTTTTTTTTTAAATACTTTGCGATTCTGCTCAGCACTATGTTAGGGAAATTTCCAAAATCAAGATGTCCTGGAGAAAGCCAAGAGAGGAGAGGCAGAAGCATACTGAAACTGCTGAGGAGATGAGGATGGGTCCAGCCCAGTGAGGTAGGAAGGGTCTGGCCCACCAAGGGTGGTTTGGGGACAGCAACTGCCCTTCAGCCCGAGTGCACAGTGAGAAATAACAAGAGTTGTTCCACTGTTTGGTGCCTGTGCAGGTGCCATTGAACCCCATGGAGGAATAGGAGTAGCACCCAGCTGAGCTGCCAGACTGCCATGTGCAGTGCAAGCAGGGGTTTATTTGGGGTGAGCCACTGAATGATGGCCACAAATTAATTGGGTGAGAGGACATGGGTCCTTCCAGCCATCAAAAATCCTAAAGGGCATTAAACTGGCGGGATTAAATGTCTATAATTGTATGGACAGAAATGAGCAATTGGCAGCCAAGCAGGACACTCTGAACATAGTTTATAGTGTACCAGGGATGTTTCTCTGTACCTGTTAGATCCATGCACACAATTCCTGCTCCCCTGGCTTAGCAGCTTGTGGCTCCTCACTCCCATAGACACCCTGAGTGTGTCTCTCCCTGGGCACAGAGCATCCTTTCCCTGGGCACAGGCAGCTCCAGTGACATTTCCTTTCTCTTCTCACAGCTGGCTCCTGATCAGGTCTGCTGTGTGTGCATGCAGGCAGGGCAGGGTGGTTTTGCTCTGTGCAGGTGGTGCCCAGTTGCTCTATTTATGCACTGTGGGGAATACGCAGGCACAGCCATCTTTAGCCATACCAGTAACTTTACTGGTACTGAGAAATCAAAGCCTTTTCTGCCTGTTTGAGTGGGTAAAGAAGACTTAAGCACCCTCTGCAATCCTCACCTCTCTTACCCTGTCTCATGGCAAAGCCACATCTGTTCCTTGCAGACTATTTCCTCTTCCAAAAAACTGCTTCATTTGGGAGGGAGCAGTCCCCATTCTTCCTGCTTTCTTGCCTGCTCATTTCACCCTAACATGCAGAGATGGACAATGTGAGATCAAATGCATTCAGAGGAATGGGAAGCTGAATGAAGTCTCCTCATGCAGCCTGGACACTTTGTTAGGACATGCCACTGCCTTTGTCAAACCAAGGAATGAGAAGAACACGGGGGGTTGTAATGCTTTTCAGGGAAACTCTGAACTTAACTGAGCTAGCCTGGTTACATTTCCTCATACAGCTGGGAGGGTTGAGGCCAGGAGGTATGGTGCCTGCACCCTCAGGATTAATTAATTATCGCTAATGCAGGAAGAGAACTTTCAATTTAGGCGTGCAAGGCCTGGGCTATAAAATGCCCCAGCTCTTTAGGGCAGCGCCAGTCTGTGCTTTAATTCCTTGTTCTTCTAGAGGAAGGCTGCACACCCCAGTTGAGCTGCAGAGGGGCTCAGCCTTGAGTACCGGGGTTAGCAGCTTGTGATAGTCCTGAGTGGCTTCCCCTGAGTGGAAGCAGCCTGAGCTGGCTGGGGAGGGCAGCTGAGGCTGGGTGGCTGCAGGACTCTGAGGTATGCAGGAATATATAGCCCAGTGTGGGCTGACCTCTCTCACACCTGCCTCAGTATCAACAGAGTAAGACACAAGTCTAACTTGGAGACAGGTATCATTCGTACCTTTGCTTGCTCTTGTCTTTGTAGAGACCAGAAAGATCCACAAATTATTGAAATTATGCAATATTGCCATTAAGATGTGTTCTGTAACTATCTCATTCTGCTGCTCATGTGTTGCTCCCTGAGTATTTATTTCCTTTGCTTGGCCACGTGGGTTTAGCAATAACTCCTTTTATTTTTTCCTGCCTCACATCTCCTGGCTACCTTTCCTAACTGTGATTAGCTTTAAACACTTGCTTAGCCATCCTTGACACTGAGTAAGGCTTCTCTCTTCTATCTTAATAGTCTTTTCTCCTCTGACAGCAAGGTTCTATACTTTCTCACACTGTCAAGTATATGATCCTCTTCTCTGAACTCCTCAGCAAACATTTCATATTGCCATCAAGACTAATGGTGCTTACAAACTGAGTTTTTTACATTTAATTTTAATAATCTCCCCCCTATTTCTACACTCAAAGCTGCAAGCTGCCAGGCTATGATGAAAAGAAAAAACCCCACATTAATTTATAAGCCCTGAATAACTGTGTTCGCTGAGGTTGTACCTGTGAAAGCAAAACAACCTGCAGTGCAGAAATTAATCTGGGCACACCATGCAAACAGACTTGGAAACTCCCCCTGTGTCTCTTCTCCTTCTGGTGCAATTGATTGTGCAAATGCAGTGGATTCCAGGAATAAAGACCTCAGCATCCTGGTGCTGTGACGTGGCTACTTGGCTGTGGTGCAGCAGCTGCCTATGCCGGCCTCGGGAGAGCTCAGCCTTGAAGGAGACCAGGCTTTCATCCTGTAGCTGAACGAATCCAGGAGCATAAGCCTGCATCAGTGGAAAACAGTGAGGTAAAAACTTGTCAGTGAGTCATGCTGAAAATCAATATTTCCTCTGTAGTTTAAATCATAAGGAAGATGGATGTCCAGGGTATGCTGCTCTGAGCATAATCCATGCTGACACACTCCTGGCATTCCATGGGAATACGTGGTGGCCTAATCCAGAAAGTGTTGGCACATTCACCTGTAGGTTAAAGGACACCTCTCAGGCCCAAAGATATAAACCAGGGACAGTGTGATCAGTTCCTTCTGGAAGGAGAACGTGGGAAATGTGGTAGATGAAATTAAGGGGATATTAAGGAACATGGGTTACCTGAATGTGTCAGAATTGTGATCAGGCTGTTAGTCATTCTCCCACCAAGTTGACTGAAGTGCAAGTTGCTGGATTAAAACATAATTTTTTGAAGGCATTTTTTAACCTGCCACATTCCTTGAGCTAGCTCACTATGTGACTGCCCAAGAAGAGAAAATCATGACTGAGGAGAAACACAGTGGCAGCATCATTTGAATACAGCCTCCATGCAGACTGGCTTCTCTTGACTAAGGAATAACCAGCTTTAGAGAATTTGGGCTATTCTTAACATTACAATGTTTAAAATGGCAATTGTCCCACCTTTTCCCATTCGTGTATTCCATTTTGTTTAGCAAAGAGCGAGCTTCAAACTGCAATTCGCTCTCATCATTTGAATGAGGTTCAAGGTGATATATAAACCATGGATCTGTGATTTATTCTCATGCCATCACATGACTTCAAGCTCAAATCCCTACAGAAAGGAGTTATTTTAAGAAGAAATAGCATAAATGTGACCAGACCATTGAAGATGTCTGTTGTCCTTGTCCATGGACTACAGGGGCATGCACTTCCTCAGTACTGCAGGGAATGAACTCCAGGGGTGTTGTGCTTTCTTTGCTGTGGTGCAAACACAAAGGTCAGATTTTAATATGAAAGGTCGTGACATTCCCCTTAGGAAAGATTCTGTTTCAGACCAGCAGAGGGAGAAAGTAGGCCACAGACATAAAATAATTTTTCATGAAGATTTATGGGGCAGGGGGGAAATGTCTAATTTATCTCTATAGTTGAAGTGCCAGAACAGTTGTCTGGGTTGCTGCTGGGTTCTTTGCTGGTGCCCTTTGTAATTCCATTCATTTAAAAACTAACGAATAGTATGTACATGTTATATTTTCTTGACTGGAGAAAAAAATGACAGTTTAATTTGAGAAGCAAAGATTTAGTAGTCAGTAGCTCAAAAATGCTCTTTTGGCAAGGTAAAAAGAAACCATTTGCACGTATGAAACACTTATTGCAACTCAAAAATGTTAATCTTCTGAAAAGTGTGTAAGGTACAATGTCCCAGAAGACCATTAAAGAATCTTTGGAATAAGAAAACATAATAATAAGCAAAATAATAAATGTAGTCACATACAGATTTTGGGCAGTGATTGAAGTTATCACTCTCATCCATGACAGATTTGGTACAGGATAGGCAGAGACGGGTAGAATAACTTGCACATTCAGACCCTACAAGACAAGGAACAGGATTTAGGAGCACTACCAAAGTAATCACACCCAGAGAGTAATGAGGTTGTCTGAGGCTCACCTTGTTGGTGCCACTGTTTTAAATGTAGTTGCTCTGATACAGATTCAGATATCACTCTCCTCATACAGACTATTCTCATTTCCTCATAGAAACTGATGTGACTGTCATTTCCAGTGTTGAGTGTATTCTCTCCTTCCCTTGGAGTCTGCAGGATGTGCTGCAAAGTGTCTGAATCTGATTGCATTTACTTTAAAATGCAGATCATATCAAGTATTAAGACAAATTTGAAGCAAGCAGCATGATTTGATGGCAGAATGCAGGTGGCTTTTTACTGTGTGGCTCTCTCAGCATTGGCTCCATAGGTAAGCAATACCTTTGGAAAGCTCTGTCCCCTGCCAAGGCCATAACAGGGGAGCTTCAGAGGAATATTCAGCCTTGATTTCTACTCCAGAGCCTCAGAAGACCTTTTATATACTGATTCTGGGTCATTACAGACCTGGAAGAAAGGAATGAGATGCTGTGCAACATGGTAATACCAGGGCTACATTGGGCTTCAGAGCTGCATTGCAGTGTCCTGATGTTGTTGGAAATTCTAGAACGATGACAGAATATTGTTCACTGCTTTGGGATGGAGTCTCTTAGTCAAAAAGAGATTCTGAGATTCTTGAGTGGAACTGCAGGGAGGAATTGGACTTTGGTCCAAAACAATGGTATGACCTCTCCAAAAATGAAGTCTGACACCTGTAAAATGAGAGTTTGTTGCTGCTGAGAGCTCTTGGAAATGTTTTTAGCCATCTTTTTCCTTCCTATGCGTCTTTACAATTTTGTCTTTCCTGAGTTCAGCTTTTGATGGGTGAACTGGTCTCAACCAGAACCTTGGCTGCTTCACTGTTGCTTCTCTCTTGTATTGCTGAAACCACCCTTTCACATAACTTTTACTTGAAATAATAAATTGAAGTAGTCCCATATGCGAGTAGTAATCCTGTGAAGTAAGACACAAGTTATGTCCCAACATGGTCACACAAGGGAAGTTGGAAAGGTGTGAGTTTGTTTTCTGCCTGCAGGAATCACTGACTGTAGTCTCTCTCATCACTTATCATTACAGCATCATCTCTCATAACATACCAGGCACTGTGTAAGCAGAGATGGGAAAACTGCAGATTATGTGATTTTTATTTGTTCATCTAGTGACTTTAAAGAAGCACTGAATGAGTCTAGAAAGACAACTCAAGTGTGTATCCATACACACTATCTTGGTTGAGATGCCATATTAGCCACAACCTATTGGGAAAAGGTTTTTAAAGTTTTAGCAGATTCTGTGAAATCTACAGGCCTTGTTTTATCTGAATGGCAGGGTCTGTGGTCTAAAGTTAGTTAATGCTGAAGTGAAGATTAGGAGAACAGATTCCCCCATTAACAACTGAACACAGTCCACCAATGTACTTTACTTGTACTTCATTTGTAGTTTCTGTTTTGCCTTTCCCTGAGTTCCTGAGATGTGATGTACCAGCTTCCATGAGTGCATGTATCTGGTCCCCTAAAATTTCCTCAATAAGTAGGAATAAATGTTGAGCTGACCTAGAGCTGCTCACCAAAATTGGTGCTCATGTCCTGCTCCTGAACTGCACTTGGTCAACAGACTGAAGGAATTTTATTATTCATGCAGCTGGTAAAACCCTATATATTTCTGTCTTCTCATCAAGAATTCATCCTTATCCTCACCATTTTCTGTTCAGAGAACCCCACCTCACAGATAAAGCTGTGTCTGGGGGCTATGTCTACAGGGATCCTGAATTTTCTCTGTTCATCCATTTGCATGCCCTTTCACTTCTCCAGTGGCAAAATATACCCTTCCACTAACTGAAGAATGATAATACCTTTGAGAATAGAGTACATTTGAAATTTTTGGTACCTCATATGGAGATTTTTTTAAAAATTTATGCACGTAGTAGAGGTAAGATTAAATTTCAACAAAGTGCAATATAGCTGCAAGAGAAACAAATGAACCTGAGATATAAAAGCTAAAGTCTTTCAGCAGCACTGGCTTGACAATTTATTTGCTATTTTGTTTGAGGGTTTGGTTTAGGGTTTTTTTTTTAAAGAATTATAGATTGCAGTAGAGCTATTTGCATCAAGTGCATCAACAGGGTATTAAAAGTGTAACTGAATCTATTCCCATTAATGCCATTTAATAAAGATCATCGAATGGTTTGGAAGTAATGAAGTCACATAATGCTCGTGGTGTGTGCTGGGTCACTACTAAGAGTTGCTGTGGAAACCTTATTGTCTCTTCTACCACAGAAGTACATAATTGTAGCAGGTTTGTTTCCTCAAGGATTACATTCCAGAGCATTTCAGAGAAAAAGAAAAATTAATGACCTTCACCAAAAGTAGTTTCACTAAAGGAGAGCAAATTTCTCACTTTCCTGTGACAGGTGTGGTAATAGGAGTGAGGCTGCATTTCACATGCCACCTCAGGACCACTCCAGGTTTGCTGTTCAGGCACAAGGAGATAAAGCTACAGAACCAGGAGCACTTGAAATAGAATGGGCTGAAATCTCTGTTAAGAGCTATGGGCCATCTGCTGCTCCAGAAATCAAGCCATCAAGCAGTGATGGCTGTAAAAGTTTAATTGCACATTGATGGAGGCTTATTCTAAATGGGTTTGCATACAGGGAGGACCCAAGCAATGCCAGCTTGTTACAGGGAACATGGTAGCACGTGGGCAGCACGCTGGTACCAACCAGCCAACACACGGAAAATTCACCTGCCCAGGAAGGCTGTTGATGGGCATGCTCTGCCTCGGTGTATTTAAAGAAAATAAACATTGGTCTGCAACTTTATATTTCAGTTAGGGTCCAACGCTTGCCCACCTGGGCAACCATCCTGCTAGCCTTCCCAAGGCCTGCTGTGAGGGCCACAGGCATCTTTCCTGACACAGAGATGCTAGTCAGCAAAGAGCCAGTGCATCAGAGTAATTCCTTATAAGAATGACCACAAGAAAACAACTAAGGGTTTTCAAAGTGAATGTCAAAGGGATTTTTTAATCAAAAAGTTTGTTGAATTAAGTCTTGGCTGCAAGACTTGGTTCCTGGTATCACAGATGGCTTGGGTACAATAAGACTAACTATTCTCTGTGCTAGACCCTATTTCAGTAAAAATTATCTATAATTGTCTTAATGACTTCGTTAATGATTCACAGATATCTTATATGCACTATTTACTCATCTGTCTTCATTACCCCACGGCCTACAGCAGAGATGCCACCAAGGAGAACAACAAAAATTGATACTCATAGGAAAACGAACACTTTGAGCTGTGCAATTAAAGACTGGTCTCTCCCCTTAAATACTTAATTAATAGATGTGGGTATTCCATGTTTCAGAATGTTAGTGATTTTATTTTTATACATCACCAGGAACTTGCATAAGGAAATGAAGCTTGGTGTATAAATATTTGTCTGGAGTGACGCACCCTATTGGTCTGAGAGCTGAGAGTTTCAGAGCTGAGCAGGAAACGAGCATGTATGTCATCTGGGCCTGGGTCTGCTGGAGGGCTGGTGTATGCCAGTCTGCAAACTGGAAAGGTAGTTCTCATAGGAATTACAAAAATGCAAAATTCCTGAAGTCCAGCTGTTGTTAGTTTGGGCAGAGTGGAAGGAGTTAAGGAATAAGCCTTGCAAGGCTGATGCTGGTCTTGCAGAAGAGAAGTGCATCCATGCAGTGCCTGCAGCCCTCTGCAAGGACAATGCAAGGTGAAGTGACACAGTCCTGTCAGACACAATACCTTTAAAACAAGATGGAAAAGTAAAAAGGCTTATCTGAGGTCCCAAGGCAGATACAGAAAAAAGAAACTTGTGTGTATTTGGGACAATCCCTGGAGGATTTGATTTGAATAAAACCACACAGTCATTTCTGCAGCTTGTGACAGATATAATCCTTTTCCAGTACATCCCCTGCTCTTTTGGGGGTAAATTAAATAAGAAGAATTCTACTTTGTGTGTGAGAAAACACCAAGGAACAAACTGATTATAGAAAATCCAGGGAGAGGAATTAAAGTGTTCATGGGATAAGCTCTTTGAAACAAGCACAATGTATTTTCTATGCGCTTGTACAGAACAGGCTCAAGGGGTACTGAGCATAATCAAGGCATGTGAGAGGTTGTGCAAGAATATGTCAAACAGTAACATGATTAGATGTGCCAGCATCTGAGACATCTACTTCCACAATACTTTGACTCATTCTGAATCTGGAATGGTGTGCTGGCAGGCAACTTGCTTTTAATTGCTTTGACTGTTGGTGCTATGCAGTTCTCTCTAAGCTCCGGATTTGGGAACAGAGGAACTACCTTCCTGAAACAGTCATCATGGAGCTTCTTCTTGGTAACTTTTATTTTAATGTCCATCTTTTCTGGATGTATCATGGAGAAAAGATTCTTGGAATATCTGTTATTACTGCTCCTGGGTAAACCTTACCAGTCAGTGTATCTAACCAGTATGGCTCAGACACATTCATGAACTCGCCTGTGGCATTTGCAAAGAGCTCTCTTCACTGTCACCAGGCATCTTTGCTGTTCACAACATCCATTCTTGCCTCAGCCATGTGCTACTGATTCTGAACAGATGAATACAGAAGGGACTTCAGTGTAAAATGGCTGCATAAAAGTTTTGTAAATGTGCACAAAATTGTACCGATTTCCATTTGATGGTCTAATGGGAAGGGGGAAAGAGTGAGCAAACTTCTTCTCTTTGAAAAGATGAATTTTCTCTTTGACCCACAAATGGTTAAATCCCGTATCCCCGAATGATTGGTTGGAAAACTCTGCTGATCTGGTTTTGTTGACCTCATTTCCATGCGGAAATTGCTGTCAGGATTAGGGTTCCTTTAAAAAAAAAAAAAAATTCTGAAAACTGCTTTATTCATGATGTAATAAAATATAAGAAGTTAATATAAAGTATTTTAATTTTGACTAATCTTCCTTAAAGGAATTCACTGTTTTTTTTACTGCCTAGGATTTTTAAGACCCTGTTCATGAGGATTTGTTACATTATTGATGTGGTTTTGCTTGTAAAATATAAGCAGAGAATTATATAATGTATACTCTATGCATCTGAGGATAGTTTTTCTGTATAGAGTTATATTAAGACACAGAAAAAAATTTAACACTATCACCTTCATTTATAGCTTTAGCCCAAGGCAGATAGGTTGATGACAATTTAGAATTTAATAATTTCAAATAATGGAAACCATCAATTTATTTGAATAATAGGTCTTTTTATGAAAAACAACCTTCTAGGGTGTATTCTTCTAGTCTGGCTCTAGGAATCAGAGGTGTTAAGTAAAATAAAAAATTCCTGATGGTGCTAGAGAATTGAACCAATGAACCCAAAAGAGAGCTGCAGGCATAATAGTTTTAGATGGGTTTGTTTTAAACCCAAAATTTCACAGCCATCTGTTGATTCTGGTACAAAGAAATCAAATGAAGCTGAAAGAAAATACCACTAAACACAAGAGATCAAGAGCTAAACTAACACTTGCTCGTTTGTTCAGTGCTTGAATCTGTGAAGTCATATCTGCCTTGATATGAGCATTTTCCTGTTTAGTTGGAGACTTGCATGGTTTTTCTTATTCCTCCCCTGGGCACCACAGAGCTTTTTCTCATTTTTTTTTTGATTTGTGAAGAAGAGAGCGGAGCTGAGCCATTCTAAAGATGCTATCGCATCCTCAGTGCCAGTTTGCACAGGACACAAATACAGCTCTAAAGAAAAGCTTTAGTGGACCATATCCCTCCTGCTGCTGCTCCTCCTCATTTTGGTGAGCAAGAAGGAGTTTTGCATGAAAGGTGGGGCTAAGTGGAGAAAAAGACTGATAGAAAAATAAACAAACAAAAAACCACCTGCTGAGGATGAAAGACACTTGTTGCATGTGTTTCAGCCACTGTCACAAAATGAAGTCCATTCTTTGGGGAAATTGAAGAAGTCACCACACCTTTTTGAGAATTTTATTTTCACTTGTGGAAATGTAGGAGCTTTATCTTGTCCTCACCTATTCGTGTTTGGTGGCAGCCATAAGGGAAGAGCACTGAAAGAGTTCATTTCTTTGCATCCAGCTTCTGCAGACACCTTCAAGCTTGCATTTATGCACCCTGAATGAATGAGGGAATCTGCAGTAACAGCAATGCAGGAGCATCATGTTCTCTTCTGCAGCTTATTCCCATTCTGATTATTCCCATTCTTTCCAATAATCGTGGAAAAAATTTCCCTTCATAATTGCATAACATATTTTTTTCTTTACCATCTCTCTTACTAACTCATATTCCTGTTGCTGCCTTGCCATTGGCCACAAAACCACAACAACAACAACAACAAAGCCCCTCCTTTCTCATCCTGCACGGATCACAAATTGTTTTTTCTGCATTAGTTACTGTTTGTCTGCAACTGTTTTCATTCCAGTTGTGAGAGTTTGGTAAGTTTGTGTCTTTTCAAAGTGTTAGCTTGCCTAAATTCTGCTTTTAACTGATAGTTAAATACCAAAACTTCCTCAAGCTATCTCCTTTACTAGTGAAGGTATGTAACCTTAATTTTCTCTCAGCTTTCCTTTTTCTCTTTTCACACTTAGCATTTGTCAGAGCTCCTCCATACACTGTGAGGCTTGTGGGGCAGGGAGCATGGCTGTTGAAATCGCCAAAGAAAAGTCGTGGTAAACTGCAAAAGCAAATTTTATGCCCTAGATACTAAATACTGTTAAAAATGTGTCCATTCTTTTCAGTTCTTTCTCTTCTTACTCATTTTCTTATGGCCTATGAATAACTTATCTATTTTAACTTATTTATCATAATACTCCAAGTTTTGCATAGACATTTTGTAAAATTATTTATATTTATGAAGTTCTTTAAGACCCTAAGATAAAAGGTTACAATGACTTCCAAGTTACTACCATCAAATACTTGTTAACTACACTTTGTGAAAATAATCAGAGGTCTTAAGAGATCAGCTGAAAGCAGGAGAGACTTAATTACTTATTACTGTCTTCATTTGCTGCCCTAAGATACCAGTAGGCTGGAATAAATTCATAATTGGTCCCTGTGGCTGACACAGCAGCTGGTTGCTTTTCAGCAGGTACCGTCCACATTTGCATCTCCAATTTCCTTACTAAAAAACCCTACTTTAATTGAGAAGGTTGGGACATTCACAAAGCAAACTTTACAAAGTCCTCCTGGAGTGGTCTGTGATTGTCAGTGAATAATGCAGCATGACTGTGTGCATTGGCTAACATTATATTTCTGCATCCCCCTGTGTATCCTCTGAGGAAACACCAAACCAGCACAAATCTGATTTTCTCAAAAACCAATTTATTTGAAGGTTTTGTCTGCTGTAACAAAAAATGGCCAGAACTCCTGATCATATGAACTGTGCTCCAAAAATCTTCCTATGGCTAGCAGCCGCATTCCATGGAGGCTGAGGGCAGCGGGAAGTTCTTTGCAGAGTATGACCTACTATCTGGAACTCTTGCTGTCAGGCTAAGGCAGAATCCCACAGGTCCTGGCATCAGCCCGTCCTGCCCTCCTTAGACCAGTGCAGCCAGTTGGTTACACAGCACAGCTTGGGGACAGCCTGAAGAGTCACCTGTTGGCCACTGAAGCCTTGTGCTGGCATCACTGGATTTAGTGCTGAGCATTCCATGCAGTACGAGCCTCCTTATTTCAGTCTACATTTGGAGGCCTTTTTTCTTTATGGAAGAAGGCTGTATTGTGACAAGAGAAACTTACCACCAAGAAAACACATTATTTTCTTGTCCTGCACCCCATTATTACCAGATCTGCCTCCCATTTTTTTAGAAGAATTTTCCCGTGCTGCTGCTTAATCAGCACCATGTGGCGACATGGTTGGTGGTCCTACAGATGCATTCCCTGGGTCTGACTTCTTTTTTTGCTTCTCTCCACACTGAGGTTATTGTCACTGAAGGATGGCATGGTCTGTAGCATAGCCTAACCGTTGTGAATATAAGGAGAGCTGGGAATTTCAGAGCTATAAGATGTGAGAAGAGCATGCAGGCCAGTCACCTTTCCCTGATAAACACTCACTCCTGCCAGTATCCCTTGCACCTCCTCTCTGCAACTGCCAGGCATGGGGTGGGAAGGTGCTTGGGCATGTGTTGCTTGTGGGGTAAAAACTCCCATGCCGCCACTCGGGACTTGTCTTTGGCTGGATACTTTGTCTTTCTTAGACTTCTGCTTATTCTGCATGCTTATTCAGATACTTATATTAATTAGTCAGTGTCTATGTCTCATGTGATTCCAGGAAAAGCCTGGCATATCTCAGTTCCCCCATCTATCCCTTATGACTTGGCCTATATGGGTGAAAAAGATTTTATGTAGGTTTGGGGTTCTTGTTTTGTTTTGTTTTTTTGCTGTGATGGCATCCATCAAAACGACTTGCAACAGACATAAAGAGAAGTTGATTTCTTTCCAAGTGAGACACCAAAACCTGTAGATGAGGACAAACAGGGCATCCAACAAGTAGGGTTGTTGGACAGAGAAGTCCAGCACGGTATCCACAAGGTGATTACAGTATTTTTTAACTTATGCATTGTTCCCTTTCCCCTCTTTTAGTTGTGTTCTCTCAGTTGTTAATGGCTGGCTTACCTGTGCAATAGATTAAGACCTTCCCTGTGGAGTGTTGCAGTAAAAACACGTAAGTGTAAACATGTAAAAATACACTGATTTACATGTAAACATGCAAAAACATATTGATTCATTTACTGGCATGGAATGAAAGAGCCTCAAGTCCAACTGTTTACCTCCAGTGGAGTAGAATGTGAAATATAACCTAGAAAGGAAAAAACTCCCTCTGTACCTAATTGCACAATGCTGAGGCAAGGGCCTCGTTACTCTTGAACTCAATATTAGCTTAGTAGCTTGAGTGTGAGGAGCAGGTTCTCAAACAGTTTTATCTGTTTGACCTCATGGTTGTATAATCATAAGCATTATAGAATTATTGGTGGCTGACTTTAAAACATTATTTAAAACATTATTCTTCCAGAGTTTCATCTGGAAGTGTACGACTGGAGATGGGGTTCTATCCAAATGTTTTTTCAGTTATTAAAAGTGCTCAGCGTGTTATCAATAACTCTTCTAATACAGGCAATGTGTGACCTATCGTTTAAGTCAACCCCTGATTTGCTGCCAGGTCATGTTGCTCTTGAAAAAAATGTTACTGCTGAAAATAAGTGGTTCTTTTTCTTGTTTTCACTTAAGTAACAAGTTTCTTCTGCTTGGGAAACACCGAGACGTATTTACCTATAGATGTGTTTAGGAAATACAAAATGATGCTTGCTGAAGAGTACTTCCTAAAGTTGTTTTTGTTTGTTTGGCTTTTGCATACACATTTAAAATGAATGTGATGTCTGCCTCACAGAGTGGCACCTATTTTACTAACACAGATGAGTGTAGGTTAGCCTAGATGTAAACGTTTGCTAAACCAGTTTATTTGTAATACCGTGAAATTAATGTAAACAAAAATACTCTCCTAGAAAATATTTTCTTTGAAAACCGGCCAAGATCTATTGAATTCATCTGTCTTGACAGAGGACTTCAGCTGAGATCAAATAAACCCATACCTTGCAGTGAACAGCTGCAGCTATGTTAAAATGAAGTTAAGCAAGCATGGAAAAGGGGAAAAAAAAAAAAAAAAAGGGGGCAACGAAAAATAACACCGGGGGAAAAGTAATTAGCCTGATACAATACAATCTGCAGTGATTCAGGACATAAAAAAGCGCTTCCACGATACAGCGGTGACTCACTGATGAGCTAAACGACTGACCAGGCCGCACCTTCCTTATGACTGCCCGGTGCGCCGCATCCCTACGGCTGGAATTCTCGCCCGTTCCCAACAACCGGCCTCTCGTTCCCTTTGCTAGGCACCCGCCACGGGCTGCCCGCACCACGGCAGGGTCCAGACAGGCACCGTCCGGCAGCACCTGTGCCTCTCCCTGCCTCGCCTGGCCAGCTGGGGCTCAAGTGGCGGACG
>VXAC01007009.1:954890-1098148 GCA_013399225.1 Rhipidura dahli
CTGTGCCCGGCGGCTCCGCGCAGGTTGTGGCCGGGGGCCGGCGCGGGGCGGCCGCAGACCCCTCCGTGCATGAGCGACGGGGCGCAGCCGCCGGCGGTGGCTCTACCCGTGCCCCGAGCGCGGGGCACTTCCCGCCCGCCTGCCATTGTGGTGCAGCCCTCGCAGTTGGCCGNTGAGGGGCCCCGCGCCGCTGGGGAGGGGTCGGGCGGGGCCGGGTGTCGGGGGGCGCTGGTGGCTGAGGGGCCGCCGCCCTCCGCGGCGTTCGGGGGCGAGGCGGGTCGCTCCTCCGCGACAGCGCGGCATTAGGCTCTCCTTTAATCACCGGACAGATGTCTGAGCAGCTTCGTGGTGTTCTGCTGATAGCGTGGCTGTTCGAGCGCTGTCACTGCAGTGCATCATCACCATCATTATCATTGGAGTGCTTTACTCTTGATCAACTTCCTCGGGAGCCCGGGGAGGGTTTCAGCGTGGCGCTGCCGCTGTCCCCGTTTCATGGGAGCATCCCGCCACGCTGCGCTTGTAATTTATGCCCCAGACAGAAGCAGCGTGCGTTTTCTTAGTATCAAGGTCAGTTTATCGTAACTGCTGAGGAAAATACCATATGGCTCAGACTGACTTTTCTTAGGGAATCTAATTAAGTAGGAGCCTGTGTTGTGCTGGGATTTGTGTTATGTTTCAGGCAAGCGTAACCGAATTAGATTGCAAAATGCTTTATAGTGTGCATGCGTCCCTCCTCGAGCATGTTTGCGAGGACATTAACTGTAACTAGCAATCTGTTTTGACATATTATGCTTTTTGCCTTATACCTACCATTTTACTGTTTCCTGCATTTCTGAAAATGTGGGTAGCTGCCTTGCTATGGAGCCAGGAGTTTTTTAGAATAGGCACAGCAAAGATTTTAGCAATAAGGGTTTTTACTCATTCCTCTCATAAGCCTTTTCTGGAAGGCTGGAGAGAGAGAATGGAGGGATAGTTAGTCTGGTTCTCACATTAGCAGACATCTTTCTGATTTTGACGGACCTGTAGTCAAACAGACAGGATTTTATAGTTGCTTATTTGTGGTGATAGCTGTTCTCTGTGAACTGCGTTGAGACCACTAAGTCTCTGCTGTTAAATGTCAAACAGTAGTGTTTGCCGCTTAATTCTACCTTTAGAAAGTGAACAGAGATGTGCAAAAAGAGAAGATGCTGCATTTTGTACGTAGTCCCTCAGGCTACTGCCTTACCCGTCATTACTCAGGTATCAGATTGTATCAGAGCATATTTACTGATGCCTTATGCCCAAGCATCTAAAACTGTACTTAGTGGTTCTGTAGCCATCCTGGGGAGTTTGTCAAGTAATTTAGTACAGTGGAGTTAGAAACAGGGGGGTATCATTTTTGATAGCTGTGGTACATTAATTGTCAGTAGTGAGAATGCACACAGTTCCACCCCGGTAACCCTTACAGGAGTGAGACAGAGCACTACACCCTGTGACCGGGTTTGCCTCTCGGACCTGCTGCCTATTCAAATGACACAGTATTGTCCTTTCAGGCAGGGTAATGCTTTTTTGTCTTCATCTGAACCAGGGATGTCTGGATCTAGAAAATTAAGTTAAAACTTCAACCAGTTTAAACCAGTTAAAACTTGAACCAACTTTAAGCTGGTTTCTTGTTTCCACACTAACCTGATGAATACATCTGAGTGTATTAATAGAGTGTACCAGAGTGAATGAACATAGTAGTATTCACCTCTCTCACTTCATACTTGCAGTAAACAGAGCACTTGAAGGGCTTGTATTTAAATAAAGAAAAAAAAAATCCCCAAGGTATGCTTGGATGATGATGAAGAAAGGCTGTATGTACCAAGTGCACTATTGTTCATAAGCAGTACATCTGTATGAAAATGCAACTCCTTTGTATTGCTGCCAACATTAACATGCCCTATTGTTATAAGACTGGAAACTGCAGTTTGGCAGTGTAAAACACCTTAACTTGCCCTTGGAAAGCTGGGTGAGTTGAAAGAAACTAGTTGAATATAATTCCATGAAAACCATAGGGACAGCTTTTCTCATTGAGAAAACCCATTGAATTGTTTGAGCTGATTAATGCTGCCTTCCCGTGGAAGGCTTTATTCATCTTCCTTTTGGATGCAGGTAGATTATTTTTTTAGAAAGATTCTTAGAGCTAATAAAGGTGTCTGGCTTACCTGTGAACCACTGACAGCCAGAGAATAAACCAAGTTTCTTATATTCAGAGATTTATAGCAGCTTACTTTGAAGAAGCATTTAGGGCTTAAGGGATGAGGAATATGACTTTTTGGTGTGAAGGGAAGCACACTACACTATTCCTCAATTTACCTAAGAAACTTACCTTTATGATATAATCAGGGAATTTTACAGAAGGGCTGAATGCAGTGTAATTTGATAAGACTTCAAATGATGGTCTAGTTTTGCTCATCTCTTTGTGAGATTGGTCAAAGATGCCTATACCCAAAATTTTGTAAATTTACAGAAACCCGAGAGGAAAACTTCCAATACCTGTCTGATATACCAGTAATTTCTGTTGTTCATATGGAAGACTAGTGATTACAATGTGCTGGCTATTTAACTTTCAGTTAAAACCTGCTATTTTTTTTTTTTAACAATCTTGTAGAAAAATGTTATGCTGTATTTTTTTAAAATTTCATTTTCAGTAAATAAGCATTACTCTTGACATTCTGTGTCCTGAAAATAAATAAAGCACACTGTAGTGGAAAGCAGTTTAATGAACCACCTTAGCATCTTTATTGTAGATGAAGAGGGTATAAAGACTGCAGTGGCTTGACTACTCAAAAGCTGGTATCAGCATTATTGCAATAATGACAGATTTTTAGATCTTATGGGTACTATTCAGGGAACAGGAACACAATAAATTTCCAGGCCAATATGCATTAAATTTCAACAACACAGCGATATATATATATATTTTATACTTTTTAAAGAATGTTATACTAGGAAAACGCCTCATCTAGCAGGTTTATACTGACCAATTAGCTCCTGAACTGAGTAAAAGAAACAAAATCTCTTGTTACTTTTTAGTACCTTTATGCTTCACTTACCTTTTGATCCACTGATGATCAAAAAAGGAAAAACTAATATTGGTGTTTGGTGTCAGATTATTGGAGTTATTACTGTCTACTGGTTGTTTTAAGATATAAAGCATTACCACAGGAAATGAAAGACACATTCTTCAAGGCAAAGTATACCTCCAAATAAAACATCACCTACTGGGGTGGAGCTGACTACTGTGGAGATTAATATTGATGAGACATTTTGAATGGCATTGTCTCCATTGGCTCATGGTAATCAATTAAATAGTTTTCTTGAGTTTTGCTGGCATTGACTGGAAGCAGGGAGGCAACTCTAGCCTGTCCTCTTGCTGAACACCCAAGCTAAAGTTCAGCTGTGGAGGACTTCCAAGAAGCTCCTTCTGGACTCTTCCTTGCAAAATGTGCCGCTTATTGATGGAGAAGAATAAATAGGGCAGCCACAGTTTCTGGATTAAGTCTGTTTAAATGGTGCTGAGGTAATTTTCTGTAGAAAGTGAAATGTAGTATCTTCTTGTGATAGCAATCTGAAGCATAAAGTTTCATTCAAAGGCTGTTCAAGTTCATGTCATTCCCACTGACTTTATTGAGTCTTGAAGCCAGGCAACAGCCTGAAATCTTTGGGGTTTTTTAATAACAAAACAATCCCTTCCCATCTCCCTCCACCTGTCTCCATGCAGAATAGTAGGTGGTTCTGCTGATGTAAACCAGCTTTCTGCTCTTGGAGGAAGACAGTGCATAATCTGTTGTTTTCTTTCTCTAAAGCAAAGAAAGCAACATATGTTTACAACTCCTGGAATAAACTTCCTGGTCTGCTCTTGTGATGAGTTTTGACTCCTCTGAAACTAATACAAGAGCTTCTTTGCTTATTAGGCATTACTTGAGGGATGGAAGACGTTTTTAATGGGGTTTTCTTCTGCCGCTTTTGAGCAGTATAACAGGATTTTGTGTTCCAGGGTAAGCCAAAAAGAAAAGTGCTGGTTTGTTCCATTATGATTAATTGCAGCAGCGTGGATGTGCAGTATATGATGCAAGTGCTGTTGACAGAGATGCAACTAGCTCTGACCTGAAATATCTCAAATTTCAGAGGTGTACCTATTTTTCTAACCACTGTTAATCTTGCAAGAAATTGATTCCTTTCTTTTCCCCTTAAGAGAAATGGTCCTTTTGCCCCTCAGAGATCATCCCCAGGAGTGCTTGGTGTACCTTTCTGGGAGTTCTTTCAGTGCTTGCCTGTAGCTGTCATAAGTGCTTTGATATTTGTTTGACAGACCGTGACTTGGATTTAAGTTAAATCATAGCACGTGAATTGGAGCACCATCAGGTTTCAAAAACAAGTGAAAGAGCTTTGGGGAGGATTCCAAAAGGTGATGTTGTTTTTCACAATCTCAGCTTGTCTTGATCTAAAAGTCAGTGACAAAAATTGTCCACGTGTTCATTGCTGCAAGCACAAAAACCATGGGTTGAGTCCCAAATGAGAAGAAAGCAGTTCACCTCTAGAGAAGGATAAGCCTGATTATTCCATCTCCCACACTTCTTTTCTAACATTTAATGATGAGGTTTCATATTCCTGCTCCAAGGTAGTATTACAGGTAAAAAAGAGGCAAATCATTGGAAATACCATGGACTTAGGTTCCACACATGATTAAGTGAGGAGACCTAGTTAGTTCCTAAAGATGGTGGCTTGATTATATGTTCAAGTAGTAAGTTATGTGGGACTTTAAAAGGTATCTGTGCTAGCTGGATGATTCCCTGAACCTCTAAAAGGATGAACTGGTTCTGTAATTTAAATTAAAGGAGCTGTGACACTGCTCCAGTTTGGATCCAAATATCAGTGAAGCAGCAGTCAAAACCTGACACTGAAGTTGGCCTTTGAACTCCAGAAAATGACTGACCGTGTCTTATGCTTGAATATAAAAATTTTTTTATTTGTATAAACTTATGATCCAGAACTTCAGATTTGTGTTTACTGGTCTAGGCACAGGTTATCTGCATGCTGTGCATTGTCAATATTAAAAAAAATCAGCCGAACAGTGGTCCAAAGCAGAACCTCTTTTGAGCACAGTGTGGAGTAGGTGCCAGTGTCAACAAATGAATCCATTAACTCCTCCACATGACAGATTAACCCAGCTCCTTTGGTTTTCAGAGGCTTTCTCCAGCTCTGACTCTGTTTTACTCTTGTTTTATGCCACTTGACAAATGGTTATCTAAACAAACCAAAGATGACCTGCTACTGAAATCCTTCTTTCAGTGCACAGGGCAAACGTTGTGTGTCAGCCAACTACAGCTCACCACGAGGTCTCAGTGAAATGGGACGTGTGGCTTTAGACATGTCACTTCATTGTTGTATCTCTTACGGTTCTTGCATCTCCATGGATAAATCAGGGTTAGAAGCATTTTGTAGGTGTCACAGTGCATGTGGAAGGCACAGTCTTAGGAACCTATTTTAGCTTTTTATTTTGTTCATTTACTTGCTAATCTGTAAAATTCAGTAATTCGCAGTGGGCTTTCCTGTCAGTGGTTTGAATTAACAGTGATTTACTGTATTAAATTTGTTTTCACATCTGGCAGCACTAGAGAATACTGCCTTATTGTGGCAACTGCTGTTGGAAGCATTTTCTTACCTCTAAAAATAGAACTTTTGTCCTTCTTGTAGTCCTGCAGGAAGATTTTCTCTGTGAAAGTTTAGTTCTTGGATAAATCCTAATGACATATTCATGGGTGGTATTTCACAAGAGGGATGAGGGGTATCAATTAGTGCAACGTGTTGTGGGAAAAATATCCATTTTACTGTCTAGGATATTTCAAGTATGCCTGTGCTATGTTTGCATATTGGTTGGATTTTATATTATGGATGTTTTGGTAGCAGTCAAGCAATCCACATTTAATTGTTTCCTTTGGTAGTTTGCATGGATTAATCACAATATGGCTTTTAAGTTTTGATGAGTTTCTTAATTTATCATAACTCTTTTGCCTATATTATTGAAATGCAGAATTAAATGCAGATGCAAAATGTGTAGTGCTTCCAGAGCTGTTTGAGTTTTTACAAAAGCTTCACCTTTTCTCTGTGGTTTTTTTCCATATTAAAGATGTTAATAACTCAGAAGAGAAGGCTTATCATCATTTAACTCAATAGTGATGCTTTGGCATCCTGAAGTTGTAAAAGTTATCTTACTGGATCTATTTTCTTGGTTAGTTTGCTGATTGTTATCTGTAGGAGGCTCCTCTCTAGCTGTTCTAACACACAGCTGTGGTGCTGGGGAAGGCATTTAATTTGAAACTCATGCTCGTCACATGCTGCTCCACAGCTTGTATGGTAGTGGACCTTGTGTATCATTTGGTTGCTTCAGATCATACAAAAACCAGGATGCTGGCGTCTGAAATAGGGATCTGCACAGCAGTATGACAGAATGGGTCATGTTGGAAGGGACTATCTGGTCCATCCTCTGTGCTCAAGCTGGGCCATCCTATGGCACAGGATTGCATCCAGGTTGTTCTGGAGTATTCCTGGTGAGGGAGACACCACAACCTCTCTGGGCAACCTGTTCTAGTGTGTGGTCACCTGCTTGAAAAAGCTCTTCCTCATGTTCAGGTGGGGCTTCCTGTGCATCAGTTTCTGCCTGTTGCCTCTCATCTTATTGCTTGGCACCACCAAGAAGAGCCTGGAAACATCCTCTTGGCACTCTCCCTTCAGATACAGGCACTGATGAGGGCTCCTGTCACTCATCTCTTCTTGAGGCCCAGCTCACTCAGCCTGTCCTCATAGGAGAGATGCTTCCATCCCTTTATCATTTTTGTAACCCTGCACTTGATGAGCTCCTTGTCTCTCTTGTCCTGAGGAGCCCAGAACTGAACACAGCACTCCAGATGTGGCCTCACCAGGGCTCAGTAGAGGGGCAGGATCACCTCCCTTGACCTGCTGGCAGCTCTTCCTAATGCACCCCAGGACACCATTGGCTTTCGTGGCCACAAGGACACTCTCCTGGCTCTCAGACAGCTTGTGGTCCGCCAGGACCCCCAGGAGCTCCGGAGCTGCTTCCCAGTATTTGGCCCCTAGCCTGTGCTGGTGCATGGGGTTATTCCTCCCCAGGTGCAGAACCTTGCATTTGTCTTTGTTGAATTTTGGATAGGTCTACTCTGCCCATCTCTCCAACCTGCTGAGGTCCTTCTCAAGGGCTGCACAGCACTCTGGAGTACTGTTCACTTCTCCCAGGTTTGTGTTGTCAGTGAACTTGCTGAGGAGGCATCTGCCACATCATCCAAGTCACTGATGGTAAGTTAAATAATATCCTTGGTTGTATTCTCTTATACATTCCTCCACAAGAAGGGAGATAAATAATTGAGCCTTCCCAGACTTAAAATGGCATTGAACCTGAGTTTTTCTGGGTGCAAGTAGTAGACTGGTATTTCATGTATTTACCCTGGTAAAGTGAGTGCTCACTTCTCTGCCTGCCTCTTGAAATGAGATAGAAACCCAGCAATTCTTTGAAGGAATCAAGAAGTATTCACCATTTCTTTCATCTCCCTTCAATCCATGTGGCTTATTTGAGGGCCATTGATAGTGAAAGGCTGGGACTACAGGTGTCTCAGGAGAAGGCTGGGGCATGTGTAATGCAGCACGGGTGGGCGAATGTATTTTTGCACTCCTCACTCTTGAGCTAATGCTGAGGGGAGAGGTAGGAGTACAAATGAGCTTTTTTGTTTAGTATTCTCTTCAGTGTGAAGCCTGATTTTCCAGGTGTGCTGGTTTGTGTTTTGATGCAAAGGTGGAAGAAGGGGCATAACTCAGTTCAGTGGCTGCTGCCTTCTCTGTGCAGGGAGTCTGGGTACATGGCATTAAGGTCTGAGCCCCACTTAGCAGGTTAGGCATTCAAAGGGAAGCCCTTGCAGTCTTGTGCTTACAGATACACAGATTCCTGATTGTGGTGGACTCTTTGGGATCAGTTGCATTCCCTAAGTGTGCTCGCTGGCTTTCTTGCTGGCCCGTGATGATTCACTCTGGAGTTGGTTGACAGTCCGTTACAGTAATGAGCTGCATTTCATGCTTTGGATTGAAGGCACACGGAGAAGAGAGAGATCATCCAAGATAAAATTACGTGTCAGCACATTACTGCTCCAGTTTTGTCTTTTTCTCCAAGCTGCCCTCTTCATTTCTGGAAGAGTGATAGTCAGTCTCACACAGTCAGAATACTGTCAGGCCCATCATCTTGACTACGCATTCTTCCGTAAGACAGTTGCTGCCAAATAGAGAAAATAGAACTGAACATGATTTGCCTAAATTCAGCATAAACAATGGAAGAGGAGACTGAAGTAAAATGAGAATATACACTAACTAGAAATCCAGTTGCTGTGATGTGCTATCAGTATACGACAGATAACCTGTGATCTTTAGCAGCTGTGGGGACAAATTTTGGATAAGACTTTCCTCTAGCTCACTTTTACCAGAGAAGATTATTCTGGTCAATCAATTTAGCTTATGTATCACATTTTGAATTCCCAATGGGATTTATACTTGTGTATCAGTTGTAGACCTGATACATAAGTATAAAACAGTCATCTGTTGTTATTTAGAATCTCTTTTTAATATGACTTTTTTGAGCCATCAGATGTAGGTGACAGAAATTAAGTCCTACAGTGTAACCTTTAGTCTTTTCTAATTTTTATTTTCTATTTAAATAAAATGGCTTCTATTTTTTTAGAAACAGTTTTGTATGCTGTGTTCTGCCTTTGGGAGAGTGCTATCCTTAGATGAGAGTTGCCATTCTTTCTTGAAGGGAACGTGACTTCAGTAAGATTTTTAATTCTGTGTCATGGTTTAACCCCACAGCACTGTACCAGCTACCAAGAAGAAAATGAACTCTATCCCAACTGTCATCAGGACATTCTGCTGTTTCATATTCAGTACTTAACATAAAATATAGAAGCAATAAGAGTGTGAAACTCATGCTTATTTCCTAAATAGATTAAAATTTAAAACCATGCAGTACTAGCCTTTGACCTGTAAGGTTTACAATTTCACCCATTATAGTATATTCCAGCACTCTTTTAGACAAAGGTACATATAATTATTGTGATAACTTGCATTTATAAGGAACATTTCTCCCAGAAGGAACTGAATGATCTTCATGTTTTCTTTTAAAACCTGCTGGTTTACCCCTTACCCTCCCCAGTGAAACAAATGTAACTTTGCTCAGGAGCTTGCCAGCTGTTTGCTTTGCTGCTTGCAAATCTTACATAAAATTAGTCCAAGGCTGAAAGGAAGATAATTTTTTTTTGCTTTGGTTATAGACTAGGAAATATGTGCAGTAAAATACAGTTAAAATCAGTGTGGGTACAAAGAATAACATCCTCTTTCAGATCTTTGTCTTACATCTCATTTAAAATGTGATACACTAGATACAAGTCCCATGTTGAAGTCAGGTGAGCTCTATTTAATTTTTCAGTCAAAAAGGTGGCTTTTTGTTTCTGATGAGTATATTTTCCCTCTTCTTACTTTGAGACATTTGTTCATTTCTGGTGTAAAGAGAAGAATACCCAGTGTTTTTTCTTCAGCTTCTAGACATTCTTGAAGTTTAAAAAAGATTAGGAAATTTGTGGCCAATATTAATTATGCCTCATTTCAGACTTAATGATGTCTTAGTTGTAGTAGAAGTTACTTTGGACAGTGATGTTTATTGAACCTTGGGTTTTGGCTAAAGTCTGTTTTGTTCAAGTGCATTGACATAAAGCACTATTCAGACCTTCTTTTTGTCACCGTATATTTGTCAAGTAAAATGTGTGACAGTATGTAATTTATATGCTAAATGTTGTGACATTTGCATTAAAAAATTAGCACAATGACCTCATGTGGGCAATGTAGCAACTTGTTTTGGACTGTTCAGTAAACAAAACTTTTTAAAATATGACGGGTGGTGAAGGAGCTGTGTTGAGGACAAAGTGCTTGTCTTCCTCTTTGGCTTAGAGAGGTGACTATCTTGTTGTATGATTTAAAAGGGAAAAATATTCACCAGTAAGATTATACAAGGAATTTCTTGTGCTATTGAAAGAATTATGGAAAGAATGACAAGAAAGATTGAGCAGTATTATTTGGGTCCTGAAAGATTGCTGAAGGAAGGAAGGATGAGCTTGTTGGTGACAGAATCAAAAATCTAATTGCTCATGGTTTTCTTCTTCTTGATTTTCTGCCTGGAAAACATAGAAATGGTAGAGTAGCAGAACAAGATAAAAAAACTCTGGTGAAGAGTTTGGTCACTCTAAAGCTGACACCATGTGGGAGAAAGGTATTCTGTATGAAATATTTCAATTGCAAATAACTGGGTTGAAGGAGTTTGTGGTCTTGGTTCCTTCGTTATCACATTCCACATAAGCAGCATTTTAAAGCAAAACTTATACTGTGCTGTGGAAACCAGTGACATCTTGATTAAAAATGTGCTCAGAAATGGAAAGAATTGTAGGATATTCTTGTCTGGAGAGCTCTCTTCCAGATACACACTGTGTATATCCCTGAAACCTTCTCTTCTCCGGGCTGAGCAGTCCCAGTACTCCCAGCATCACTGCCTGTGAAAGATGCTTCAGTCCCTTAACCCTTAACTGTGGCCTTAAGTATCTTTCTTGTTCTGGGGAAGCCCAAACTGGGCACAGGACTCCAGATGCAGCCCCACTATTGTGCTGATTGCTTTGCTGCAGCATAAAACTAAGAGGTCTGTGTTGTACAATATTCGGGGTGACCACTTGCATAATTAGCTTTATAATGTGGTTCTTTGTCAAGCAAAGGATCTGTCTTAAATATTAATTGACACTTGGCCCACCAAACTTCTTTTTTTCTCCCTACCCTCCCAGTAATGCTAATCATCTGCTGAGACTCCAAGTCCAAACAGCTTAGCTGTCTTATGGGTGACTAGGAAATGCACTATTTGCCCTTGTTTCTTGTGCTGATGCCCTTGTCCATGTTAAAATTCAGAAGCATTGCATGCAGTTCTTGAAAAACATTGCATTTGCTTCTTTTTCTTTTTGTTGGGATTTGGTTTTATTCTTGAGGTTAAATTCAAGAAAGGTTTTCAATGTGGAAGTTTTTTAGATTTTAAAATAGACTGTAAGAAGTGTTAAGATTAGAATATTACTCAAACAATACCCAGTCATGTCTTGTAAGCCTAGGCTTTCCTGTTGCAGTGTTTTAATTTGCTGAGCAAAAGTCTTCTAGGGAATGATACAATTCCTTGTAAAATCTGTGAGGTCTTAGATTTTGTATTTAGTTTGAGATTTACCAAATAATCATTCCTGAAGGCATTAATTTGAACAGCCTCATGTACGTTGTTTTCATTGAAGCCAGAAGTTATTTTAGGCTGAGAAGCTATTCTGTTGTCTAGTTGGGGTTTTTTTTAAGTGTAACTTGTTATATTTCCTCTAGAGGATTTGCCATTGTTTATTTCCAAAATACACAATCCGGCTCTACCACAAAAAGGACATTTGAGAATTGTTTATAAATATTTATAAACTGCTGTGATACTCCCAGATCAGAGGTGATTTAGTAACGTTATGAAAAATTATTTCCTGGGAAGAAAATGCAGGAGTTCCTTAGAGGTTAATGTAATATTGGAATGCAGACCGAGAATACTATAGAGAAATAAACCACATGGAAATCAAAGGTTAAAGGTGCTTGTTATTTTAAAGCATATATACTCGAAATTAAGTCCTTGCCAGCCTCAGAAAATCAGAGGTGGTGGGGCTGCCCACTTATTCCCAAATTTAGGGGTAAATTTCCCCCTTCTAATACACGCTCACAGTCAGCAGTGGCAGCTGAATCAAAGGGATAATTTTCTTTACTGGTGGACCAGTTTGCATGTGTGAAAAAAGATTATTTATTTTTACGCCATTTCCAAAAGGATTTTGATGAAGACCTGAAGGGAGAACTTATTATGAAAATGTTAATTACAGTTGTTAACGCGATGCTTGAGATACTAGGAGATCAAAGATGAAATTCCAGTTACCTTCATCATCTTGTGTCTCAGAAGACTGTAACCTTAGCATGAAGGTGTCTCTACCGGCTTCAGGAACTGCTTAAAAAAGTTTTATTTCCTTTTATGTTGTATTTTCCCCTTCAGTGTATGTGTGTGAAAAAAAATACTTGAAAAAGTGCTGCTTACTCCCCCATGGATGTGGCTTTCCTGTAGTGAAGCCCTTCCATGCTTTTAGAAGTGCTTTGTTTGGGAAGAGCTGAGCTGGTGTCCCAAAGCCTGAAGAGGAGGAGGATGTGTCCCATGGTACTTCGTGCTCTCTCTTTGAGCTGCAGTGTAAATTTAAGCTCAGCAAGCCCTTCTTCACCATTTTTTGTATGCCAGTGCTCAGTGAGACTCTGGTACAAGGACTGTAGGTGAAAGGACAGAGGAAAATCTTGGTATTCTGGTGAAAATTTTGAGAAGATTTATGAACCTGCGTGGCATTTAAAAAAAAATCTTGCCAGTTGTTCCTCACTATGTTCTAGCCAATCTTTAATATATATTTTCGGTCTTGCAAATGTGATTAATGAAGACTACATATAGTCCTTTGTTTCTTTGGCACTTTTCTTCTACACAAATCAGTGTAATTTTTTTTTAGAAGTACATTTTTATAGCCTTTATTAAATCCTCATTGTTATCTTCCTTAGTAGATTCAGAGTCAAGCCAGAACATTGTGACCTTTTTTTTTTTTTTTTTTTTTTTTTTGCTGTATGGTGAGCATGTGTCTTGCTGGAGGGATCTTGTCATCTTGATTTTACCTAAGCTTGTATTACCATCTGTTTGGTTTTGGTGAAATGTTGTTTTCTTGAACTAAGAGTTTTCTAAACCTCATGGCAAGCCTAACCAAAACAGAAAAACTAAGCAGCACCCTCCTTCCGTGTGTGTGTGTTTTTCTTGTTTGAGGAATGGTAATCAGATGATTGTAGGAAGGTAAATACTGTATTAAAAAACCCCCCACCAAGCTAACAAAAAACCCAACCAAAACCCAACCAACCACATCCCACATTGTTATCTGAGTAGCAAATGAATTGTTATGTTTAGAAAATAAAGCTGATTTTTTCCCTCCATGCTTCTACTTGCCATAGTGCTTGGCACACTTAATTGTATGCCATAACAATGTTCCTTAGAGGTGGGGTTTTTTTTGGGCCAGAACCAGCTTAGGTGCTTTACGTAGCCCCTCATTCACTTGACTCTCACCATGGATGAAGAGGCAGTAATAGTTGCCTCCTCTATATAGTGTAGGTATGTTCATGGTTATTATATGCATTGCTGGGAGCTCATAACAGAGATGCAAAAACTGTCTCATGCTTCTGAAACCATAACACATCATGGAGATGGACACCTCTGTGATTGCCCAAATAATTGCATAAATCAAATGACAAAAGTTAATAGTGAGAGCTGAATTTACTAGAATTCAATTAAATGAGTAAAAGCCATGAGAAAATAAATTAGAACAAATTTCATTAGCGAAACTTAATGGACCAAGCTCTAGTTCAAGCTTTATAGTACCTTCAATTCACATGTAGTATTAACTACTACTTTTTCTCCTCCAAATATGGGAAATAATGATATAGTGATGACAGAGATGTCTAAATCTTTCCAGTCACTCTGGAAAATGCATTTGAAATGTATGTGCTTGGTTTTTTAAATGGTGCTTTAAAACAATTCCTGATTTCTTGGTTGGCAGTATAAAATTTGAGTGTTACAGCAGAGTATGTTCTCTGTTCATACACAGTCACAGGGATTGCACATAAAATCATGGAATAAAATCTTAAGAAATGTCTAAACCTGATTTGACCCGATTTAGTTAAACATGTTCCTTTTTCAGAGCAACACCGAGGTCTGTCCTCAACATCTCTTAATATCCCAAAAAATGCATCTTTTCTATTTATATTTAAGTGGCAGGTGATTGCTTTCAGTGCATGGAACCTGAAAAACAATTCTGAAATGAACCCTTCAAGTTATACTAGGGAAGTTTAGATTGGATTTTATGAGCAATTCCTTCACTGAAAGGGTTGTCAAGCATTGCAACAGGCTGTCTAGGGAAGTGGTTGAGTTGCCATTCCTGGAGGTATTTAAAAGATGTGCAGGTGTGGCACTAAAGGACATGGTTTAGTGGTGGACTTGGCAGTGCTGGGTAATGGCTGGACTCAATGTAAAAGGTCTTTTTCAGCCCAGAAGAGTCAATTGTTTTCTTTTCTGATGTTTACAGCATCACCTTTCTTTTTGTTGGGCAGACGTGCTTGTGATCTCACACATGTGAAAAATATGAGTGCTTTCAATTTATTTTTCTATTTTATTTTCTGTTTCTGATTTCAGATATTCCTTATAGCTGTTCAAATCCAGGACCTGGTGTATAATGGGGAGAAAACTGGACCTTTCTGGCTTGACTGATGAAGAAGCAGAGCATGTTCTCCAGGTGGTTCAGCGAGATTTCAGCCTTCGTAAGAAAGAAGAGGAAAGGCTGAGGTAAGGATAACAACAGTATTAAAAATATTGTTCTGTTTTGATTATTACAAACTGGCTTTCGAAACCAGAGAACACAGCTTTTTTTGTGGTGTTCTATGCATTAATAATCATTCCTGTCACAGAAGCAAGAAATACTCAGACTCCTCCATATGAATTCAATTACTGAGTAGTAATTAATTTTTGCATTTAGTCTATCCTAGATTAATCCACAGGAGTGGTCTCTAAATCACCTGTGTATATCTCCTGGGTAGAGGCTAAGTAGTGTTTGACGTAGCAAAATCAGAAGTTTACGTTAATAAAATTTTTTGCCTGCTGTAGTCAGTTCCTTTTTTTTATTCAGAAACTTTGTCTACATGCAAACATCTGAAAGTGAAGAAGTTCAACCCATCTCTTTGCCCTGAAACAGTTAAAGGGGTAATGCTATCCATTGTATTCAGTTAACTGTGCTTTCAGTAGTCTGTTTACAGAATGATTGCAAGCAGAAATAATCTTGTAGAAAACAGTTGGAACTTGTTGGCAAGGTAGCTGAGGAAATTCGGTGACAAGGGGACTACAGATAAAGACCTGAATTGGTAGATGCAATATTTTTCTTTCTAGTTTCAACAATATTCCCTTGAATTATTATGCCTGATTTTTTTATTACCTTCTTTGAACACATCATTATTTATTATCTAGAATGGTCTCTATCTATGGTTGGCAAGTGCACATTCTCTTACTGTGCTACTCATATCTCAGGCATCATCTCTTTCTTTTTCATTTAATGTTAAACTGAAATCAACAGAAAACTAGGCATATGTACTATGTATAATTGAAACTGAAAGGAGTCCTTTCTCACCTGGAACATTAGGTGCACAAAATGTGTCTACAGCATAGGCCTAATTCAATTTTGACATGCTGTGTGAGTTCTTGCTTGGGTTGGTAGTGCAAGCTTGCTGCAGGGAGAAAAAAACTGGATGAGGATGGCACACAGAGGTCTGGTTTGGTTTTTTTTTTTGACTGTTTGTTGTACCATGGGTTGTTCTGTTTACTTTGGTAATTTTTCACAACACAGCCAAGAGATTCTAGGCACACTTAAAGGTGGGGTAGTGCGTGAGCTTTCTCTGTCGTTCTATACCGTGGCTGGCTGTACCTTGCTGGAGCCAGCATGCCATGGCTAGGAAGGGCTGGGGCATCTTGCCTGTTCCATGCAATAGATCCACAGTGGCAGGAGGAGGTGGAAGGATGAAAGGCAGGCACACAGAACACTGACTAGAAAGCCTGGAGTGATAAAATTTTTGCTGGTGTTTGTGTTTTGCCGTTTTGCTACTGAAGTTTTTTGTGAGACTTAATGGAATGATCACGAGTAGAAAACTGGTGTGAGAAGGCAGCTAAAACACTGGAAAGGTGGGAGAAACACATGGATGCAACTCAGCTTATATGTGTGTGTATTTCCAGTATATATGACTTTTTTCTTCTTTCAATGTTATGCCTTTTGCAAGTATTAAAGTGTGTTAAAGTGCTGCAAATAATGAGCTGTACTGACAAAGTAAAAGTTCTTAAATTCAGCTGATATTTAAGATCTGAATTTAAGTAGTTTTAATGACACTAAAAATTGCCAGTGAAGTTCAAAGCTTACTTCTGACTTAAAAGCTATGACTTTTTTTTTTCCTTTTTTAAATCAGGCTGCTCTGGTTGGTTTTGGTTGCTTGGTTTGCAACATGTTTTTTTGTCTTACTATGTGATTGAAAATATATAAGAAAATGATATGATCCTGCTGTAGATTTGATTTTTCAGCCTGTAAGAAAAGAGATTAGATCTGCTTTGATCTTCTGGGCTCTATTGTGTTTGTATTTAGTATGTTATCAACTGGCAAAGTTTACAGTGTACTTTCACTTTAGAAGTGAAACTGTGTAAGGCTTTGTAATCTTTTCGAAGATAAAAAAGCTGGCAAAAATATATTTTATATGTTAGACTTCTAGACTTCTTTTAACAAACTCAAAACTAAGCTCTACCTGAAAGTATGGTTTTGCGTTCCTTTTTTCCTTCATGTAATTAATTTGAGGTAGCAGCATTAGACTTCAAAAGGAACTGTTGAAGTTTTTGCATGTGATACTTTCTTAAAATAGGGCTTCAGTGTAATTCTTTATATCATAGATAGTGTTATTTTTTTGGTGGTTTTCCCCACCAAGATTTAAGTAGCTCTTTCACATATCTCTCTCTGTATTATTCCCATTGGTAACAATTTTTTCTAAAGATAAAGAAATACTTAAGGGAATATATGATTCGTTTCCCCTGTATCAGGAGAGTAATGAAAGCTAAAAAACCTGTGAGTGGTTGATGACTTCAGTTTTGCTTTGGTAGTGGCAGCTGAACAGTTAACTAGCATGCTACAAGAAGTGAAGCTTATCTTTACTTCTAATAAATGCTTTTAAGATGGTAAAGTAAAATGACAACCATTTTAGAGCTAACATTCCAATGTTTTTTATAATATTGCTGGTTTTACATGTTAATTTTTTTTCCACATTCTATAAACAAAATTACATAATGTATGGAGAATAGCCATACTGATGATCTGCATTTTCTGCTGCAAAGCTGTTTTGAATTTCTCTGCAGTAAGGATTTTTTGCAGTGGTTCTCTAATTTAAGTCTTTCTCAGAACTTTATCTCCTACTGTTATCAGGCAGGTTGCTCTTGTACATGTTGTGAAAAAAAATTAGTTGGCTAAAACCAGTAAGATAACAATAAGATAAAAATGTGTACATGTTTAGTGAGTGGAGTGGTTGCTTTATTATGCCTCACTGCTTCATATTGGTTTAGTTTCATTTTTTGCTATGGCTTTCAGCCTGATATGAGATTAATAATATTTACTGTTCTTTGTCACTTTTTCACCCATTTTCTTTCTATTTCAATTACATGTTCGTTTTGTTCTTTGGCAGTAGTGTTATGTTTTTATTTACTTCAGTGTTAGTGTAGTCACCCAGAGCCATTGTGGCTGAAACTGTAACACAGACTTGCAAATAGATGGGCTGAGTTTACTGTGAATCCGTTGAAGCAGGCAAACCAGGCAGTTGTGGTGTAACTGGGAGGGTGATTGGTTTGAGTTTCTTGATGTGTGTCCTCAGGACAACCTTGTGTACATCCCTTTTGCCGCTGAAACTCTTCAGGCTGTCTCTGGGCTCCCGGGACACTGAGAATCATAGGTGGCTTTTTGGGGAAGTAGACTGGACATGCTAATGATTTGTTTCCTCCTGTACAGATTTATTAATCTTGAATTTCAGACTGCATGCAGCTGCAGAATGTCAGCAGTGGGGAAGATAGGGCTGTGTTGAGGGTTAAACATCTAATATTTTGCTGTGTATAACATCTTTGTCATATCTGCAGTTTGGGAGGGATTGTGTACTCTTTGTTTTAATTTTTTTTCCTAAAGAAATTACAGAGGAGAGCTAATAAGAGCTTCCAAGGCCAAATGGGTGTTTGTGAGGTAGGCCTTTATACATAAACAGGTGTGAAAAAGTGTTTGCTGTCTTTTATTTGTAGCCTGATTATTTAGTTCTCAAGGCTAAATGTATTACTGTTTATTCTCCTGTGCAGGCACTGTGGGCAAAATCAAGTCCCCCTTTGGTTTTGTTTTTACAGTTACTACTATATTTATAAACACGTGTATCCATTTGTTGTATGTCAGGAATGCTGAGAAGTCAAGGTGTTTTAAATAAATGAAATTACAATTTCACAGCAAATAATTGATAGATCATCTTATGGTGATGGATGTTCCTGGTCTGTTATGTTTTAGCCATGTGGGCAGGTTGAAAAATGGCTGTTCTGACTCTGAATTTAACATTCAGAGTGACTGCAAAGGGAGGAGAATTAGAAGGGCAGAAGGGTTCAGGCATAGAAAGGGCTCAGTGCTGATCAGCTGCCAGCAGAGCAGATGCTTTGCCCATCAGCAGCTACTTTACTTTGGAGGCCATGGCTGGAGTGACTTAAGCTGTCCTTCTGTAATCACTGGCTAAGGAAAGTTTCCATCACCATAGTGAATGCTGGATCAGCTGTTTGCATGGTGGTATTCTAGTGGTAAACCTTAAAAACTTGCACTGGGCAGGGATGGAAAAATGCTTCTTTGCAGGCAATGTGATTCTCTTTTGTTTAAACCACTTCTGTTAACCATCACTGCTGAGAAAATGTGTTTACAAAGAAAAACTACTGACCTTCTGGTTCCACATGGATATGTGATCATAACATGTTAACAACTTAATATACTTACGTGGAGTTTGCTGGAACAGCACAGGGAAAGTGTTGAGAATGACTCTTCCCCACAGGAAGAAACATCACTATGTCTTGTTTGATGTTGTGTCTTTCCTAGCTGGGTCGCTGAGTATCAGCTTTGCTGCCTTTATTCATTGAGTCACATTTTTGGTTGTAGTAAAGACAAACACAGTGATTCATTTATCAATTTTCCAGAAGTGTTTTATTTGCAGAAAAAAATGAGGTGTCTGTGCTCACTGGCAGGCCTTCTCTTCTCTGATTGTTCTAATTACCTTTTTAGACAAAGAATGGGTAAGGGATTAGAACAGAACCTTGCAAAGAATATTATGAAAAGGTTTAAATTGCTTTTGCCTACTTTCTTCTTTTTGCTCCTTTTGCAGCATATCCCACTGTAGAATGAGTAGGCCTGTGAAGAGGCTTCTGGAGAAACAAATTCTCATACCTAATGAAACTCAGAAACCAGTTTGACACTTTCTTGCCGAACTACAGTAGGCTTCAGTGTTTTTACAGTATGTGTCACGGGTCTTGTAGTGGATAAAATATTGAATTTCTTCCAAAGCTTGCTAATCAAAATATTGTCAGTGTGAGTCATACCAAACTGGCAAAATGCCAGGACAGACATTTGGGTGGCTATCTGTTGATTCTACATATCAGTTCTTCTTTGTCCTTCCTGTGGCAGGCTTGTATCCAATACCTTAAACCAAACAAAAACCATGCGAGAAAACCCCCTGTCTGTCTTCCTTCTTCTCCTCTCCTCCATGCAAAGCCATTTTATAGCTGTTTTCCTCCTCAGGAAGGAGCAGGAGATTGGTCTCATCGTGTCAAGTGTCAGAGTTCCAGCAGATGAACTTGTGATCAATACCTTATTGCTTGAAGTGATTTCATAAGGTCAGCCTTCCTGCCCTTCACTCTGATGAAGAGTGTGGGGGAAGCCCATTACTCTGACCTTTTTTTTTTTTTTTTGAGCAGATAGTCACTGTTCTGCTTCCTGTGCCTGCTCATTAACTCCCCAAAAGATCCAGAGGAGACTATAAAGTACCACTTCATATCCCTGCTTCTGCCCACGAGGCTTGAAGGGAAGGCCCCTCTGTGCTGAGGAGAGTGGCTAGCACATCTTCAGGGGCTGTCCTGGCAGACATATTCTCTCCCTGTGATAAAGGTCTTAGAGAAGTTTACTCCTCTGAGAAAGCTGCTCTTTGTGATTCCCATGTTAAAACAGCTGCACACTTCTCCAGTGCAAGGTTCTGCTGAGCTGTCATGAGTTTAGCACTCATATATCTAAAATTATTTTTGGGTGCAAAGAATGATTCATCAGAATCATAGCTGCATCTAAATACATTATTTTGCTAGCGCTTTGACTTATAAAACAAGATTAAAACATATGTAGGGCACTACAGCTGTTTCCTGGAAGTAAGGATTTATTAACAAGATTAGGAGCAAGGCAACTTTTTTTATAGCTTATCACCAATTTTGTTACATAATGTTCCAAGATGCAAACCTGTTTTCTGGCTCACACAGACTGTCAGGATTAAGAGTTGTCAGTAACTGCATCTGTGTACTGGATGCTTTACACTGTTACTTTGTAGCCTTCTCTCAACAGCTGTGTTTAATATTTTAACAGATATCCCTTAGTGGTGTTCTCAGGTCAGGATAGGTTGCTTATCAAAAAATGGCTACTTGGATGAATTCTGCATGAAAGTCAGGTAGCTAATGGTTGTTTTTGCTGCAGTCAGTAAGGATGCACTTTAAAATGCATTTAGAAACTGTTACTTGCTTCTAATTTCAGGAAATATTGATCCAAGTGTGTTGCTTGCTATGGAATAATGCTGTGTTTGGGGTCAGACCAGGAAAGAGGTGTCTCAGCAATGATGCAAGGTCTCTTACCTCATGTGCAGTGCAGCAACATTTTGAGTCCTTTCTGTGGTTTGCCCAAAACTCCCTGCTCAGACAGCGCAGGGTCCTGATGCAGGGATGGGTGAGTGTGTAGGTGCTGCTGACTCTGACATTGATCCCCACCTCACCTGTACGTGGAGGAAGTGATTGCAGCTGACAGGACAGTAGGATCTGGTTCATGCTTTACAAGAGAGAAATCAGGGCACTGGGGAGCATCTGGCCTTTGAAGAAAAGAACTTTCATCTGTTTTAAGTTATAGATTTGGGCCCAGTTTTTTTTCTGCCTGATGGAGGAAAAAATGCCAGGGTACTTCCAAAGAGCAACTTCTGCTTAGTTGCCTGTAAAACAAGTTCTGTGCATCTTGCTTGTGCATGCTTGTGACTATCATGGGAAGCCACTGTGACTGTTCTTGCTATCTGAATGGCATAAAGATGCTGTAGGAGAAGGACAGATGGAACTTCTCAACAAGTTCTTCCTGCCAAGTATTTGAATATAGGCAGTTGCAGATGTGAGTTTTGGCTTTTTCAAGGTGTATTTAAGAATGCAGTTTCAGCTGAGAGGAAGTGCTGGTGAACCAAGCATCATCTCTCTTGTTTCTTCATGATTATGAAAAGGTGCAAAAGAGAAAACCTAATTTTATAGACTATTAGAGAAACTTACATAGAAAGCAATGTCTCCAGCTCACATTTCTGATATTGGACAGGCCATGGGAGATGTAGCTGAAGTGCATCCCACATTCAGTGTGCCAAGCTTGCATGAACTGTGGGTAAGTATTAAAAGGAAGGAAGCATGATGTTGCAGAGATGTTATAAAACTTATTGCAGGCTTTTTTCGTGTAATTTGGTCTTCATTGTGGGTTATGACTAATCAAATTATTGGCTACAATTTAGCTAAAAGGAGTGAGTATTCCTAGCTATAATGAATAGCTGTAACGTAAAATCAATATTTAATCTCCGATGTCTCGTGTATGAAGAGTCTGAGCTGTTAAATGTGACCTGTAGCAGTTATCTTCTCTCACCTGACTGGCCCTGCAGTGTGGGAAAGGGATGTTCTCTTGCACATGAACTCCTATCTCTATAGTTTAGACTACCTTAAGTGTTGGTTTCTCTGTTTGCTGTTATTATAGCAGTGCAATTGACACTTTCAAGTTATGGCAGAACATATAAAGAAACATGAGAGGAATGATTGCATAGTGTCTTTTATTCAGGATTTATTCTTCATATTAGAGATAAGAGAACAGGGATACTCTGAGTGCATTTCCATATAATGTTCACTGACTTGTAAGTAGTGACAAGTGTTAGAGTTTTGGAAGAGGTGTTGTATTTAAAATGTGGGTAGATTTTTGGTTTGGAGGTTTTTTATGACAGAAGGGAATGGTTTTGCTATAAGTTACTGTAGCAGCATGCCATAGGCCTGCCCTTGTTTGTGCCAATCTGGATGGATCTGGCTGAAGCTGCAGGGCTTCCTGTCTTCACCATACTCACCTTTGGTTCTCAAGAAAGTAAGAAATACTGCTCATCATTATGAAGTCAGCTCATTATCAGTCTGAGCTGTGACTTCTCCTTTAGATCTAAAATTTGGCTGGTAATCCTTTTTTTCAGAAACATGCATTACAGAAGTGTAAAAGTACACTTTTTTAAGAAAAACTAATGGCTGTGAAAGGAAAAGACTTCTGCTTCTACCTAAAAAGCAGTAATTATTTTTAAGAAGTATTGTAATATTTCCGAGATAGGACATTTAAGGAAATTAGTACTGACATGGAGTTGGATTTTTGATGTTTTTATTTCAAGTATTGTTGGTGAATCAAGAGATAATCTTTGCTTTGCTTACTTCCAGCATTTCCATGCTCTGTGTTCTCCATAGACAATTAAATTGCTCTGGTCATTTTTTTGTGGCCAGTTTCTGTGCCCCCAACTGGGAGTAAAACCAAGAACAGGAGTAAAACCAAGAACAGCTGTAAGAGGCAGCACAGGAAGGTGACAGAGTGAAAAAGGACTGCTGTGAAGCTGAGTTGCCCTTGTAAATGAGCAACTGACTGTGGAACTGTATCCCACTGTCCATGCTTTTGTTTATAAAAAGGTGGATTTTGAATACTTTCTAATACTTCCTTTCTGAAGGCTATGAAGAGCCAAAAGCATCTTGGAGTCCACATGACAAGTAAATGTTCTGTGTGTGGAAGGAGCACTTTGGGGAGGTAAGGCTGCTGTATTAGAGCAACTTGAGTGTTTTGTTCACTGTGCCAAAGCTTAGGGAGTATGTCACGAGATCTGCCTCAGCCTGTTGATTCAGCAGAGGTGAACATTAATAAATGGCTCTGGTGGGTTTGTATTCACCTAGCACCTCGTCCTGCAGGTTCTCTAGTACTCTTGTCTTGTGCAGCTTCCTACTTAAAGATGTGCCAGAGGAATAAGCTACTAGATGGGATATGGTTCTTAGAAATCTGTCCTGAGTCTAGGAACCTGTGTCTTGAGACATTCATGGAAGGACAGCTACTTTATCAATTACTTGTGCCAGGATTTTCACTGTTATAACCTCATCCCAAAGTGAACTGTTGCAAACTAGAATCTGCTTGCTTTCTAGAAATGTTACTGTGTGTAGCTTAAGGGGAGGTCAATTTTTAGGGTTTGTAAGTTATGTTCTGTGTTTCTGGCAGGTTCCAAGGACTACCTCAACTTCTGTGAGGAATGGAGCTGACTGAATTGAGGTGTATGTTAAAAATGCCAAAATTTTCAGCATGAAGTTTTCTAAATGTAATTGGTGAACATTTTCAGGTAAAGGAAAGAGGGATATGCATGTGTGGGAGAATAGAACAGATGTCAAAAAACTTTGTCAACATTTCCAAAGTGTAGCTTCAGAAATATCTTTGGAGTTACTTTTTAACTGTAACACATTCTGCCACTTGTTGGTTCATATTTGAAATAAAATGGATTTGCTTTTGTTACTTCTGTGAAAATAATAAAAAGAGTAGTAGTAGTAGAAATTAATATGCCAAGTTTTGCATTTATAATATTTTAGGCATGCAAAATTTGTCAGCTGTATCTCAGCTGAGGGTGTTATGCAAGTTAATATATACCACAAAGTTTTGCTGCAATGGGTGTTGCCTAAGTATATAATCCTACCCTATGATGAATGCAAGATAATTATAATTTACCCTTGAGGGGTACAGTAAGGAGCCTCATGTTTGCCTAAGGGGGAAGGAACTAACATATGGACAGTTACTGCAGTCATACTTTTTACTGTAATTTACCTTGGAGTAAATTGTTAATCTACTGTTGCCTTTATTTACATTAGTTGGTATGTATTTGGCTTTGTGCCTGAGGCAAGAGCAAGTCTTTGAACTGCACACCAGAATTGTTTTTGATAGGAATGAACTATAACTGCTCAATATATTTGCTTAAGTCTCTTTTCCTTTATTGCTATAATAATTTGATTCTCCTTCTGGTTATGACTTAAACTTGTCCTGAAAGCAGTTGAATTCAAACATACTTTTTTAAAGCTTTTTCATCTATGGTACTTACTTTACCCATTCTGCTATCCTAACTTCATACAGGAAAATAATAAGATGTCTCTATAAAGCTGGTTTACAACAGAGCTAGTATCTTAGAGCATCACAGTAAGTCTTCATTAATGCAGTTCTTCAGTGCGTTAGGAAGATGCAAGCCTAATGCTAGTTTATGGCAAGTTATGTGTGGTTCTTGCAACTGTTTGGATACAATTTGGCTAGTAAATATTGGAAGATACAGACTGCAAATGATGTGGTGCTTCTGCAGAACTTTCAGTTTGAAAGGATATTCTAAATTTATCTTGGTTTTGTGAAGCACATTGGAAATGGAATGAAGCACAGAAGTCAGTGTTTGCATCTCAATCAAAAGAAGTCTAAATCAGGAAGCAATTAAAAGAGATGCCTGATGGAGGCATCCAAATCCCTGGCAGGGATTTAGTAATTTTTTTTTTCTGCTGTACAGAAGCACTTTGAGTTTTAATAAAAAGCATCTCTAATATCTTTCTGGGCTACTGTGTAGCATTTGTCAGTGAGGGTGGCTGATGATGTGCTGGTGGCATCTCTCTCCTTTTTGCCCCATCAGTTTTCATCAGTGCACGATGGGCTTTATGGTTTTTCTCAATGTAGCACCAGGAGAGAGGGCACCATTGTATTGTGATAGAAGATCTGTCATTAGAGGGGGGCAGCTCATTAGTGTTTCCACTGTGCTCCTGTGCTTTATGGTTCTTGAACCTGCAGGAGGTGATAAGTAATTTGCTTGTTTTGATTTTGTGGGTTTTTTTTCTCTTTTATTTTCTTATTTAAGAAAATAAAAATAAACTTTTGTTATTCTAGTAGGAATGTTGAAAATACGATGAATTTTAAAGGCTTTTTTGTAACTGCATGTAGGCTGTCAGTTATCCTGGAGATAATCCTGTGGTAATTCTTCTATTACCTTGGTCACACAAAAGAATGAACCTGTCTTTTCAATTGATGTTCCTTCAGTTGATATCAAGATGTTACCTGTGACTCTGTCTTTTGAAAACTTGATTTTATTGGATTGTGGACTAATATGAAAATAGTCACACACAGGGGAATGTAGTCTATATAATGTCACCTGTAAAGAAATCTGTTCCATGCCATAAGATAGCATTTGAAGTTTCTGTATGCTTCATAAATACTGCCTGTTGTTTTTTCACACTTATATTATTACAAGTAGATGAACTTAGTGCATAAAAGTGGAATGTGAATTTGTGTTTCATGTATAGCTAATTGATTATCAAGATAAAGAAAAAAGTAATTTCATTATAAATTAATTAAAATTACTCTGAATTTGTATTTATTTTACTTCCATATTTTTATTTACTTTCGTATTTCATCTTGGTTCTTGGGAACAATTCTTTAGTGCTAACATGAAACCTAGTTAGCTAGTCTGATATGTGAACTGACAAATTTGTTCTATGGTAAGTGGTCAATCTGTGTAAAACTGAGTTACTTTAAGTTCAAAAAGGAGCTCTTAGTTTACATATCAGTCCAGATTGGTGAATTTTCTGTGTTTCAGCAGACAAAGTATACAGTAGCCTGAGCATTATTTTCCCTCTGCCACCTGGACTTTTCATTTTTTTCCCTATAAGCTTTAATGTTGTATTATTATTATACAATACTAATAATATTTAATATATGCTAGTTTTCTACTAGTCAGTAGAACCTCTACTAATCAGTAGAGGTTAATAATCTCATACTAATCAGTGCAACCACGCTAGCAAAGTGTGCTTTCAAATTGCTAGGGCAGGTGATAAATTAGAGTGAGACAGCCTCCGAAATAAGAGCTTTATAACAAGTCAAACATATATCTTCATGTTTGCCACTAACACAGGCTAGACTTGTAGCTTTCCAAAGATGCAGACTTGAGATTTGAAAAACTTGCTTAGAACTTAGAAAGTAGCCTGGTTTCAGAAAGGCTGGACACTGAGATTGAATTAACATTCTTGAGTTTGGAGTATTGTTAAGCACAGATTCTATTGGATGGCACTTATGTCAGCAAGTTGTAAATGAGGTTTTTCCTGGCTTAGATTACATCAGCTTTCTCTAAGTATCTGCTTGAAGGTGTTTTTAGTGTTTTGTAGTGAGTCTGAAGAGGAATAGCCTTTAAATTTTTTACATTTGCCAAATTTTAGTTTAGTTCCAGGCTGGTATTTTTATCTTTTTGTAGTCTGAATGAAAATGAGGACAGAACACAAGTATTAGTAACACAAGAGGGAATAATTTTTCTTTCTAATCAAACAAAATATTATTCTAGGCCTTAGTAGAGTCTATCATCACCAAAAAGTGTTCTTGTGGCTGACAGTTCTCTCAAACTTCATTTGTCTCTAATCAATCGAGGAAGCAGTTTCAGGCACTCTAATGCAAATCATTTCTGCCCTCAGGTAATGTAAAAAGATGCAGCATTCCATTAATCAATTTAGGACTCAGTTTCATAAAAAGGACAGCAGCTGCACCATTACAGAAATTTACTTTGTGGACTTTTTGGGAGTACTCTGCTTCGACCTACATTTCTCTGGCTATGTTGATAGCATTGTCACTTTCTGTGATAACATACAGTGTTTTTCAAAATTCCCCCCCCTCCATGTTTACAATAGCTGAGTTAAATAAGGTAGGTTTCAGATGCATATCAGTAATGACTCCTGCTAGGAATGGCAAGTGGCACTGCTGAGATTCAGCAGTTGAGTGGTCTTGTGGACTATTGAACAGGAAATTCCTGACAGCAGGACTCTACATTAAAATGTTCTTTTAAGCAAACAGGCCATACATCTACTTTGAATGAATTACAGCAGAGGATAATGATGCAAGAGAAGAATGTGATGTCATCACTTTGAGCAGAAATTACAATCTTAAATATATATATTATCTTGCTATGGCAAGCATTGCTGCTTTAGCATAAATTATTGACATTAGCATTAATTACAATTAATGTGATGAGCAAATAAGCAGTACGTAATTGTAGTGTATATGAACAGGTAGGATTTTAAAAACTGCTTTGATACTGTTTTCATTCTGTGGAAAAATCCTCTAATACTGATGTTTTCTGCAGAATAATAATTTCTGAAATTTGCAGAGCCTTTCAGTCATGTATTTGATAGCTCAACATTTGACTTGCTTAGCATGGTGGCATTTTCCTTTGATTAGTTTGCTTCAGCATTTTGCACTTTGTAATGGTGATACGGACAAGGGAGACTAGGAAAGAGACAGACAAAGAAGGAATATCATGGAAGTCACTGTTATCTGGTGAAATCTGAAGTTCCCTTTAGTCTGCTTATGTTCTCTTGATTTTGCTGCCTCTGTTGTGGTTTATGAGTTTAGCTCAGTTGGATTTGCATGGATAAAACTCTTCAGTACTATGGATTTCTTTCTTCACTCAAACAAATACTTTAGTTTTAGATAACAGCAATTAGCATGGAGGATGTAAAGTCAAAATTTAACCTTTTTCTTTATGAATAATAAAAACCAAACACTGAGGCACTACAACTCCAAGATATATGTATATTTACGTCTTTGCATTTTGTAGCTGCCTAATGTAGCAAAACTTGAGACCAAAACAGCTTACTGTAGAGATGCTAATGGATATTGGCTTTCATGAAGCAGTCAGAAATTGGGTGACAGAAATAACCAACACTGTACCTTTTTATGTGCTGCACACTTGAAAAAACAAACATTCTCCATAGGTGTCTGTGATGAGAAAAAGTCAGGATATGTGTTGGTGCTGATTAGATGCTGATACACATGGTACATGTTATATCAGTCTTCTCTCTTTTTGCACTCCTCAGTTGTTTCCAAGTATTCTGCTGCTTTGCAAAGCTTTAAATTATGCTGTGTGTTCATCTTCCTACATGGCTTTTGGCTACCATTTACTACCTCATGTTGATCACACATGTATGCTTCCTAGAAAAACATGCAGATTTGCTTTAACAGATAAGCAAATGTTGAGAAAATTGCACTTATTGTCATAGTTTTAGAGTATGAGAAAGTAAATCCATTTCTGTGGCCATAATAAACCACACTGTGGTATTTATTGCAGAACTTTTGAGTTATATAATTACTCTCTGTGTTATCAATGTTAGAAAAGGAAATGAAAACACTATATTTAAACCAAGCTCATGCATAGTCCTGATGATGGAATGTTTAAAAGTGGATGTTGTTTCCTGGCAGGAATCATTTGACAGGGTGTCCATTTTACCTCCAAGCAGTGCCAAGTCTCGTGAAATTGCCCAGGAAACTGAGTGAAGGGGAGCCTCTTACAGAAGGAGGTTGTGTGATGGGCAGCTGTCATTAAAAGCAGAAAAGTCTGATGTTTCCTGTGTACCAGAAACCAGATGCTATTGGCATTGCAGTGATCCAGGCTGTTGGTTTAAAGCACTGGGTGTATAGGAACTTTCTTCTTGTCTTGGGAAAGTCTCAGCTGGCACTGGGATTTTGTCATGCTATCCTTGGTGTCCTGCCTCTTCCTTGGCTCATGAAGCATGTGGTAGGGGAAAGAAATTGCACACAACTCAGTGAAGTGTCTGTGTGTGTGTACAGAGGATCTGGGATGGGGTCTGGAAGCTCTTCTGTGTGATGCCAGAAAGGACTCACAAATATGTCCCACCTTGGGGAAGAGAGGAAGGCTTCGCAGAGTTTGGCTGACTGTGATTTAGCAAGGTGCAGCAAGGTGTGTTCAACTTAACGAAACCCTTTAATGTACGCCTGGTTCAAAAAACTTGAATGTAAAAATTCTTATTTGAACTTCCATATTCACTGTTTCTTGGTACTTTTTGATCCAATGCTTTCTCTATCCCCTTGATACTAACTGCAAACTTGACCACTGCTGCAAAATTTGAGCTGAGTTCTTTCAATTCGATTCATTGCTGTCCTTTTAAAATCCCTGAAGCACTGGTGAGATGGAAGTATTGCCTGTGCAGCCTTTTCATCCCCAGTAGGGTTGCGTGACTGTGAGAAATTAGATTTTTTTTGTAAAATATTGCACAAGAAGTAATAAAGCCATCTGTGTTTTCAATTTAGCAATGTTATGTCTTCAGGGCTTCTGAGGAATAAGAAGTTATATACTGATTTTCATCAAACAAGTATGAATACTCACTGGGAGAGAGTCTGTAGCTTAAAAAAACTGGAGAGTTGTGTTTCAACTCAAGTTAATATTTCTGGAACCATCATCTCTCAAATCCACCCCTGAGATAGTAATGCTTCAAGAGTTAAAGTTTTAGATGTATTGAGCCTTTTGTTTAAGCCCTGTTATTTACAATTGTCTTAATGTTTTCAGTTTCCATGGGTTGGATGCAAATCAAGAACCATTTCTGTGTCTGTTAGCTAAAATGAACCTATCATATGAAAGGCTTGAGCTTTCATTAAAGACCTAAATCTTCAATAATTAGTGAACTGGGATTGTGTCTTTCGTCCATCCATTTACAATTGTCACTTTGATGCTAATTGTGAAGAAGTAAATTATCACGTGAAAGGCAGTTTCAGTTTATTGCAAGCACGCATATTGTGGACAATAATCATAGTTACCCTACTCCAGCTGGTTTCCTCTAGCATTGACAGATAATCTCTGATGAGGTTTTGTAGCTACAAGTGAATTTTTTATTCAAATGGTTAACAGTGAAAAAGGCTTTTAAGGTCTTCGCCTGCTGATATTTGTCTTATGAAAGAAAGAAAAAAGACAAAATCCATATGACATTACAGATTGTACTATAAATACTTTGAATTAATTTTTTTTTTTTTTTAATTTGTGGACTCATCACAAGGATTTGTTACATGACTATGTAAAATAGAACTTTTTTCCCTGAACATTGAATTATGCTATTGATTGCTATTATACTATTGATTGCTGTTACTTCCAGTCTATACTCAAATATTGGTCTATACATTGTGCAGTAAATTGCTGTAGAGAAAGTTGCAAGTAGTGATTTACATTGAAAGTCTCAGAGTTTATATCTTGTAACAATTTCTCATTTGATCATATAATAAATACATTTCTGCTATTTGATTAAATTTGGGCTATAAAAATTAGTTGTCCTACACTTAAATTTGTGAAAGATGATGATCTTGCTGTTAGATGGAGGTGGGGTTAGTGCAATTTCCCCCCTCCTTTCTTCCTAATTTTGTAGACCAAAGGAGGATATGCTCATCCTTCCTTTTTCTCCTCCCTGTTTCCAGAGGCATTCTCCTCTGTTTCATGCTTTGGGCAAATGCAGTGTTTGCACCTCCAGTCTACTGTACCTTTTTGCTAACAAATTGGATTACAGATTTGTTTGTTATTGAGTTACTGAACACAGCAGTGCAGTGTAGGCATTGTGTTGATATCTGTCACTGAGGCAGTTTTTCAGCATTCTGTGTAGCTGTTGTTGCTGTTAGATATATCTGTAGGGGTAGTTACCTATGTAGGGGATAATACTGTAAAAACTTTATCACCCATCTGAAAGGAATTTTAGATGGCTGAAGTCTATATCCTCACCAGTAAATGACTGTTTGAAGAAGTTTATCTGCTTATATAAAAGAAATGGTTCCAAACTCAGTAGCTAAAATACCCTCACTGCTTTGAAACGGGACAGTCATTCACTTAAATGTTCTTGAAGCCTTGCCATGGGCCTGGTTTTCCATCTTGACAGAAAGAGGAGAGGGACTAATCTTCTGAGTCAAGACACTCTTACAGGGATGAATCAAAGCTCTGGTCACTCATTTGCATCTCCCTGTACTTCTTTCCAACTGGTCTGGTATCGTTTCATTAACTCTGAAATGAAGAGAGTGGAAGATCGTAGATGATTTAGGTCAGTGATTCCCAATAACAAAGAGATGGGAGAGCCCGCTTGTCTCTCACCTGTCCCTTCTTACTGGAAGGAGGAGGAGAACACTTGTAGAAGAGGGGCCTTTCTTGCATTGACTGCCACATTCCCTGCCCTCCTTAGAAAGCTTTTTTTTTCCCTACAGATCAAAGCATCCCCCTCCATCCCCTACATGGCATTGCATTGACTGGTCCCCAGGGTGAAAGGGGCATATTCCCTGATAAGTCCCTGCAGGGCTTATTAGTTCCCAGGAAATATAAACAGGACTAAATTGTTCCTGGAGTCAAACAGATTTGTTGTGTGCCTTGCTGTGCTCCAGCATAGATGCAATCCTAGAAAATAAAAACATGTGCAAAGTGTATACATGGAAGAGCCTTGCAGCGGACAACCAACTGCTTTTGTGTAAATGGTGTTTCACTGTAACTGTGTGTAAGGGAGAAGATAAATCACCTCAGTGTTGTCAACCCAGGTATTAAAAATACAACCCATCCTCCTGTATTTAGTTTCTCAAAAACCTCTGGTTAAAAAAGTCAGAGTTATTACTTTTTCTTTTTACATCTGTAGGATAGCATTTCCTACTCGGTGTAGAAAAACAAAACCTAAAACATTTTCTGTTCCTAGGCAAAGAACTTTTCTTTTTAGAGGTTTTGCTGTCATCTTTCAGAAACACTTGGGGAGAGTAAAAAAAACACATTTCTCATTTGTACGTGCCTGATCTTGTTCAAGAAGAACTTGAAATGTGTTGCAGTATTAAATAATCTATTCCTGACCTAAGAGAAGCAAACTTGGCTCTTCTGAATGTAAACATTAAAACATAGCTATGTTTAAAAAATGTCTATTATTGTAATAGACAGTATATGCCGACTTAAGTTGCTTGCTTTTATGTAATTAGCTTGATGACAGCTATGAGTTGCTCATTCAGTTGGAAGAACAGACCTTTACAGTGTATCAGCAAAGTCTTTCAGGTTGGTGAACTCACCAGAACTGAAGTTGTGCAGTGATAATTGGTTCCAATATATTTAGCTGCCAAGTGTGTTAGAGTGGCCTTTTTTTGAAATATGAGTCACGCATCCCTGGCAGGGATAAATGCAGAGGGTTTGAGGGTTATTTAAGTTCTATAAAATCCCCTGTAATCAATTTGATAGTATTTGAGGGACCGTAGATGACAGAGGCATGGGTCAGATGGAGTTCAGAAAGGTTTCTTTGTTTTGGGGAAATAAGCTTAATCTGAGTTGAGTGTGCTCGTTATTTTTCTCCTCATCCCCTGCAACTGATTTTTAAACCAGACTTCTGATAGAGCCTTTTATAGTAAAAGTATTCTGGAAGAGTTTTGTAGTTAGGGGAATAAAGTATTTCACAGGACAAATGCAACCTTCACACTCCTGGCATGTTAGTGCAGTCACTCTTATCTCCATGAAATGTTTCCGATTGCTGTTGCAGCGGCCCTGCTTTGACCTCATCTCTCTCTGCCGTTCTCACTGCAAAGTTCTTCTATAAAAATGTCACCATTCATGCTGTATGTCTAATTCTTACCTTTTTTGATTAATCTGTGCATACTGCCAGCCTCTTTCCCTTGCAGGCTTGCACCTTTTCTATCCTGAGCATTTGGGCATGGGTCAAGAAACAGAAGAGGGTTGAACGTGTCCAAGGAGCGAGGAGTACTCCTCTCACTGTAGCTGAAGGGCAGCTCTAAAACAGTGTAAACAGTGTTGCATTTCATCCAAAATGAGCTCTGCTATTTGCTGCTATGTTTATTACACCATTTCAGAATTGGTCTCAACTTTGCTCTGCCTCAGGGGAATGCAGGACAAAGGAACTGGTTTGCTTTTGCGGTCCTGCTCTGAAACTGGCAGCCCTGTCTCGTTCTGAGCTGTGCTGCTTCTCAGAGGTCTCCAATCTGGTTACTGACCCTTCAGACAGGAATTTGAAACCAGATGGGATTGACGTAGATAGAGAAGAAGTTGGTAGCCAGTTTAAGCACCCTGGGAAATAAACCTGATCCTCATCTCTCAGTCTTGCAAGCTTAGCTGGGCATACTCGACCTGAGGAAACCAAGGGTGTTCTGTGGGTACAAAGGCTGTAGCTGGGCAGAGACCTTTACTTAGCAAGGGATTAGCTGGGTTCAGTGACCTGGGCTCCAGCCTCAGCTGTCCTGAGCGTGTTGGGCTTTTCTTTGTCTTCTTGAATTTGAGTTAGGACTTTGGCATTTCTTGAAATAAGCTTGTGTATCTGATTTAACGAGGTTTTGTTCTTGCTCTTTGTAGTATTAACAGAAACCAAAGGTTTAATCTTGAAGACACAAGCTCTATGGAACCATGCACCCATGGAGATTTGTCAGCTTTAATCCTCTATGTGACCTTCTCAGTAGAACATAAGAGGACTATTGTTGCTGTCTTGGCTTGTACTCTTTGCATATTGTAGCAATGGGTCGAGTGATTTAAACTTGAATTTTTTTTCCTTTGTGTATTAAGGAATTCTGTCAATAAGCTATCAACTCTGTTTTTATTTTAATGAAGTAATGTATAAATAAGTATTTTCTGTTCTCATCTCTAGCTTCCAAATTAAGGATATTCAGTTAATAAAATAAAGAAATGGTGGAACAGGGGATAATGGCAGAGAGTTTTGTCAGGCCAGAGCAGTTTCTTTGAGGGAATGAGCAAAAGAGGACAAATACGTTTTCCTGTGTCAGGCTGAAGTAGAGGAAGCAAAGAAAGTCAGATTAGAGTGGCATACAGATTTATCCTTGTGTATGAACTTTGACACATTAATCAGTACTAACAGCTAGAAGAGCTGGGACAAAAAAGTTTGAGTAATAATCATATAAAGGTGTGAAGGTTTTTTTGTGGGCTTTTGACAGAAGGTAGGGAAGTCATAAGACCAGCTTCAACCTGAATATAATTTTATGATGTCTGTTTTGCTAAACTGTAGTTTCATTCTATTTTGCTATCATGATGACTTCTTACTCATCTCATTCAAGAAATTGTGTATTTAATACTCGCTTTTTCACTTTTAGCTTTTCCTTCATCCATACTGTCTTGTTTTCTAAGTGTTAGAAATGCTAAAAAGTTCCAGTCTTAGAATCATGTCCTTCACGCTGTTATAAATAAGTCTAAAATTCTAAGAGGCTGTATCTTTTGGGAAACATTTTAAGCATAGGTATTTCTGATCCAAATGAGACTTTTATCAGGCACTTCACAGGTGGAGATGGTCATTGCATTGAACCCATCCTTTGTTATCTATTAATTGTGAGGTCAGTTTCAAAAATGAAGTGGTATGTGCCTGTAAATAAAATATATTCACACTTCATGTTATTTGTGCTTCTGTTTAATATGTTGTTATTATGTTTTTTCATCATGTTACTAAGAATTTAAGTTAGTTGCTGGCACATACTGACGGGTTCATTCCCAACTGGTTTTCAGCAGTGTTTGCTCCAAAGTATCGATAAAATGTTTACATTGACAACCTCCACCCTTAGCTAATAGCATTAGCTATTAGTGTTCTCTGGGCCAGACATGTTGTGCTTAACTGATGCCTGTGAACCTCAAGCATCCAGATCCTGCTTCCAGGAAAGATATATTCCAAGTGACAGGTTGTCTATAAGTATATTTGTTGTTCCTTTAAAGTCTGCTTGGGACAGTTTCTCTGCAAAGCTGCTGACCTTGGCATGAATACAGCTATAAAACATAATTTTAGAATACAGTGTTGGAATAGCAGCTGTTGTTGAAAAATAGATGGAGGACTTAAGGTTTTGATTTTCTTCATAGTCTTCCACTAAATTTCCAACCTTTAATTTTTAATGCTTGCGAAACACTTTAAAGTGTGGCAAAAACTGTCAAAATAATTTGTTATCTTTCTAGTAAACTGAAGAGTGTGCTGCAGTAATTCACAGCAGGTACAGTTGCAGCAGTTGATTTGATGGGCATTTAACCTTCTACATATCCAGTAGAACTATTACCTGACACTTTTTTTAAATTTGAGCTTCATTACACGAAGGCCACAGGAATAATGAATGTGATTTTTATCTGACAATTGGTTGTCAGCTTGTGAAGCCCCTTACGAAGATGCAACTGCAGCCCAGTTTGTGGTGTGTTCCCAGTGCAGTTGCTTTGGGTGAAGCTGCCATCCACCTCTGCACTGAGTGGGCTTTATTTCCTTTTGTTTGTCTCAAGTTGCAACATCTCTTATGGTAGTGGTAGGAATTTGCCCAGGTGAAGGTCATTTGAGCACAGCATCCTGCAGAATCTCTCTTCCCTTGTGGGCTGGACTAGCTGGGGCAATAATGGCTGCAACTGCCCCCAGCAGATGAGGAGTGCCTTTGGCAGCAGGAGCACACCTTGGTGGCTGGTGCTGCTTCTCAGCAAGGGTGGCTGTACAGGTAGGTTATCTTTTTTGGCCTTTTTTTAATACATGGCACTTAATGGCTGTCTTTCTGACTGAAAGTATCAGGAAGCATATTGGTTGAGTAAAAATGTGTCTTTTTTCCCTCCTAGAGGTAATTTTGTAGTGAGCAGCTGTTTTTTGGTCTGTTTGAAGCCGATGTGTATAATTCATAAAGCCTAGATTGGTTTTAATAAAGATAATTCTCTTCAGATAACATAGGAAAAAATACTCGCTTATTTGGTTCAGGTTCTTTGTGTTCCTGGGGCACTGGTCATGAACAGTAACTCTGATACAGTTTTTTTTCTTTGTGTTAAATTAAATGGTCTGGATTTCTTTTTAATTTTATGTTTTTGACTAGACCCCTTCCATAATTAAAAATGTCGTTTGTCCTTCCTCCTTTTGTATGTTGGAAGACATCCAGAAAGTTAAATGCAGGCAGCATGAAGTAGCTAGCGAGCTTGAGAGGTCCAAGTTTCTTTCTCAGCTCCTTTTGGGACATATTTGGTTCAGGCTCAAACTGCCTTTTTAAGCTAGTGAGTGTTGGGAACACTTTGCTTGTAAGCAAAGCTGATATATTGGTGATTGTGTGTGTATATATATATTGCTCTGCCCTATAGTAGAGCTTTATCAGCCTTCTGATACTGGTGACTTCTGACTACAGCATGGGAAATTAGGGGAGCTTCATACTGGAAGTACAGAGACTGACTGAAAAGTCAAAAATACCCTGAAGGTCATCAAGACTCCGTATTGGTGGGAGATTTCAGGAGTATCTTGAAGCTCTAGCATGAAGTAGTGTAATTAAAAGCTGACTCCTAATGTAGAATTAATAGATGACACATTCTGTGTGAATTCATGTAGTTCCTGACACTTGTTTAACCATGCAAGCATGACATCCTGTGGTGCTACTTTTTTCAGTAGAGTTCTCATTTGTATTTAATTAGGAGTAAAAATAAATTTCATTGTCTGGAAAAAATTTCTCATCTTTGTTTGTTCCATGAATTGGGCTCAGTAAATAAAGTCGGGGTGCTTCCTAGTCCTGTCTCTTCAAGAGATTGTTTCAGAAAAGTGCTCAGTGTCCCCAGCTCTGATTCTCTCTCTGAGAGGTGGAAGCACACAGCCCCTGCACAGCTGATGAGGTGTATGACCCCACCTCAGTGAGGAGGTGGATCCTGTAATGTTATGTTGTTCAGGAAGGATGCAAAAGTGTAAGAATTGCATCTAGCCTGTGGTTTCAGAAAGATTTTGGGGTTTTTTTCCCCAAAAATCTTGGGCCTTATAATCAGAGGGCACCTGTAGAATAGTATATCCTCTACTTTAGAGTTGGATAATAGAGCTGATGAGTTTGAGCCTAAGAAGGATGTTTTGGGTAGGCAAACCAAATTAATGATTCATTTCCTGTGAGGCCTAAAACTGCTGTGGGGCTGTTCCAAAAGTTTTGATTGAATGCCTTTGGGGCATCAGGGAACATGTTTTCATATTGCTTCCAGATTTTTAGTCCATCAATGATTAATAATTGATGATTTTAAATTTGCAATGGGGAAAATCCAGTGGTATTTAAACTGCCATACTGTAGATGGATAGTTCCATTCAGATGCACTTTTAACATGAAAATTGATGGATTAGAGTTATTGTATTAGGTGATGCATTAGAGTACTGTATTAAAGCTTTGTCTTTATACTGTGCTTGTCCAGCTCGGGGTCTCATTTTGGAAACAATGTGGTCTTTGCCTGGCCTTTTGTCTTTGATGGATGTCTCTTCTTGTTCTCTATTTCTGCTATGGGTAGCATTTGTCCCATGACAATTTCATACTTGATTGATATTGCCTTATTAATTAACCTTGCTAGAGGCTTATTCAACACTGTGATTTATATTTAATATCAAAGAATAGTAAGAACGTGGAATTTTTTTGCCTTATTGCTTCTAAAAGTAATTGTCAAACATAATTTCATCCATTTTAATTAAAGTATTGATCCAGTAATAATCCTTACTCAGAATTTTGCCAATCTATACATATTGAGCCATCTTCTAAAGAGTGCCTCATTGATGAGAACTGCAGCTCAGCATTTAGTAAGATTGCTGAGGTTTGAACAGCATATGAAATTTAGAGTGGAGGTTATTCTGAGAGTGCTAAATTGCAATGCTTCTTTCTTTCTTAGATGCTCACAAAATCACAGCATGGTTGGAAGGGACCTCTGGAGGTCATCTTGTCCAACACCCCTGCTGAAGCAGGACCACCTAGAGCCAGTTTCCCAGGGCCATGTTCAGGTGACTTTTAAATTTCTTCAAGAAAATCCCTGCAGCTTCCCTGTACAACCTGTGCCAGTGCTGTCTTTAGCATGGAGGTGACAGCTGTTTCCTGATGTTCAGGGGTGACAGCCTGTGTTTCAGTTGGTACCCTTCACCTTTGATCTTGTCCCTAGGAACCACTGCAGAAAAGCCTGGCTCTATCTTCTGTGTGCCCTCCTTTCAAGTATTTATGAAAAACTGATGGGGTGCCCCACTGACCTTTCTCTGCTCCAGGCTGACTAGTCCCAGCTCTCCTCATAGGAGAGGTGCCACAGTCCCCAAACAGTGTTAGTGGGCCTGTGCTGTACTCCTCAGCATTTAAATGCAGATGGGATTAAACTTTGCTAACTACCAAGCACTGTACATGGTGAAGAAGAAAAAAACCTTAAAAACCTTAACCTTTAAATTAATAAATCAGCTGTTGCTATTAAAGAAGGATTTATGTCTTAGTAATTGGTTCAGTACTCAGTGGCATTGGACTGTCTAGAAGGAATCTAATAGGATGTTTGCAATAGACTGGTAAAGGAATAGAGATAAATCAGAAAACTTGACTAGTTCAAATGCATGAATCTCTACCACATCCACTTTTCAATATTATGCACTTCCCTAATGTCATGGTTATATTTAAAATATGCCAGCAGTAGTAAATGAATAGCAAAGGCTGTCATACTTGATCAAAGGTATGGAATATTTTCTGTCTGAAGACTAAAACTTCTCAGAAAAAAAGCCCAGCTGTATGGGCCTAGATCAAGTAAGTTTTTTAAATCCTGAGTGTAGTAAAGAGTGTGAGTATAGACTTTGTTTTCATCATTTTGCATTGATGGTGTGAGTTATAGTACATGGTTGAATAGGGAGGAAACAGGTTATTTAAAAAGAGCAAATGAATGAACAAGCTGGTGAGACTCTTCCTTCAGAGATGTTAACCTGTTTGTAGTGGTAGTGCGGCCAAGATTGTCTACAGAAAATAAAAGAAGATCAGATTTGCAGGAAGAGGTTATATCCTTCATTACACCAAAAGCCACAGTCATTAAAATCAGAGAAGCCTGAAAAAAGCCCTGTGTGTCCCAAATGCATGTCTTCCTTCTTCACCTCCCCTGCTGCATTGGGTTCTCAAATAACCAAGTTGTGGAAGTTACCAGGGATTAAACAAACATGTACGTTATGTTTAAACTGCATAGTCTACACAAAGGAAAAGCATTTCTTTAGAATGCAGATTTTCTTGCATCTGTACCAGGTTCTTCTAGTGACTCCTTGTCTCTCCATGATTGTGTCAGCATTACAGATTGATGGGTATGTGTCAAAGGCCCAATTGTTTCATTCATTTTTAATCTTTCTGGCGGCTGTTGTGCTAGTAATGTGTTTCACTGTAATCTTATTTTTAGGCTTTACCTTTTAAGTTTGACAAAGATTTAAACTGATTATTCCCATTTCCAAATACGTGGCCTAGATATTGATAAAGTCTACATGTTCTTAACATGCCCAATTTAGAAAAGCTATACAACTTTGTACAGCATATACCAAATGATTTGGTTCATGTTTACAGCTAGCTGTAGTCTGTCAAAAGCTCTGATGTCTTTTGCATTGTTTGCTTCTTTTTCTTTGGGAAAACCAGTCTATTCTGAAAGACAGGCTAGTTGGCATGCCTGTTAGATGGAGTCCTTTTAGAAAGGAAATTAAAGCAGACCTACTAGTAACCCTACTACTGAGGGATGTGTGTGAATCATCTACTCTTTATACCAGATATAAAAACTGTTACCGTGTCAAATGACAGAAGGATTTGCACTCTCTTTACTATATGTGAACATCTTGCAGTTAATCCTTTTTTTCTTGTCCCTAAGACTGAACTGATTTTTATTTTCATTCTGCAGTTCCCAAAACCTTCAGTATATGGCCTCTAATCTTTCAGACTTCAAAGTCTCGAAATGATACCATTCTCCACTGATAAGTCTTTTAAAAATATAAATGTAGCAGTGGTATTTTAAGAAAAATTAAAGTAGTCTTGTTTAATTAATCACTGATTTGAACATATAGCCCTCTGGCTTGTCAAATTATTTTCATTAAACATGAGTGCTGTTAAAAAAAAGATTGCAAATTTATTTTATTTCTCCTTCTGAAAGTTAAAAACTGTCATATTTATTTCCTAAGAGAAGAAATGGACCATTTCAATACTTTGTTCATCAAGACATAAAGATGAACAGTACATCTTGCTTATCCTAGTGTTTTGGTGGCTTGTCAGATTTCAGTCAACTTAATTATTTTCTACTATTTATGCTTATATGCATATGTCCATTCTAGCTGTTTCTGCTATTTTGTTGGTCTTTTACACTCTTAATATTTTGGTTCCTTGCCCCCCTTAATGTTTTCAGCTTTTTGACCTGTAATTATATGTTGTTTTCCTGGTTTTGAATTATACTGTTCTGCTTTACAAGAACAGCTTCTGGCTTCTCAAATGTCATGCTTAAGCCTTTCCTTCCTCCAATTGTTGCTTACCTCACTGAGAAATAAAGAAAATGTTAACTAGGAAATTGCTTGACCCTTTCACTCACTTGCAGATCATCATATTTGTCAGGTTGGAAAATTGTACAGCATTAATTTTTAATTCACAAAATACTTATAAATTTATATGGAGTTGACAATAGTACCGTTCTGTTTGGAAAAATGCATGGAACATTAAATCAAAGAAACAAACGTTTAGTTTGAGAGAAGAAGTTTAAGGATTTAACTTAGTCTCTGCTTGCTCCTTAATCCTCCCTCAAGTGGGACTCACCATTTTAGTGTGACTTTATTTCTTGTAGCATTGACTTCATTCTGGTCTGTTCGCACCCTGAGCACTGAATGAGCTGTGCCTTGGAATTGGGGCTGCTTTAGTGGCAGGTGTTGCTGCAGGTAGTGATGGACATCTTCTCCTACAGGAGGGTGACTCAGGAGGATGTAGCAAATCACATGTGCTGCTTCAGGAGGGCTGAAAAGCAAGGACTGGAACAGGGGATGCTGAAGCAGTGTTTAGGTATGCAGCCACCATATTGAGAGCAACTGGTTAGTGACTTTGTAGTTTGAAATCCAACTTTCCAATCAAATTGGATGGCTGGGAACCCCTTAAAGGGAATGTAGTGTCCTCCATCACCTCTCAGGAAGAAGGGCAAGCACCTCTGTGAGATGGGCACTGGCATGCTGGATGTGGACAACTACCAAGCAGACATAGTGTGCCCAGCCATCCTCATTTTCCCAGTGCACCATCTACAAGCTCACCTTGCTATTTAGTTACAAAAATGCCTGAATCTATTAGAAGTCTTTATATACTGTTAAGTGTCAGGAGAAAGTTGTACTTTTACATGCCCAACATGCGGATGAGCTCATATTTCATGATCTCAGAGGGCAGATGGCCTGAGATGCTTTGTGGACATGATCATCTAGACAGAAGAATGCTTTGACTAAGGCCAAAATGGATTCTAGCAGTCACCATAAAGTAATGGCTCAACTACAAAAGGCAGGCTTATTTCAACTGAAACTTTCAATTGAGACATTGAACCTTTACTGCCTTGCTTAGTTGTATTTGTTATTTACTTGTATTTCACTGTATCTGGTTCTTACCTGGAGAGCCGAGCAGGTAAGGTTTAAAAATTGCCTGTGGTTGCCACAGCTTTGAGTAAGTTTTTAGAGTAGGGACAGGATTAAAGTTGTTTGCAAAAATGGGGTTTTCTCCCCAGCTCCCACTGTTGGTGCGTTTCTTTCTTTCAGCAGTTGGTGCATTCAGGATGTCAGGGTTATTACATCTCAAATGCCAGGGACTGGACTGGATTCACTTTTTGCTGTGGTGAACCCTTGGGGAGGGTGGTGAGTTTGTAACAAGTGAAGTGTGAGAGTAGGAAATGCTCTGTGCCTTTTAAATATCACAGAAGTTGTTCTTACGAGGGTATGGCAAGGGACAGGTCACAGCTAGAAATGGTACAGGGTGGGGAAACTGGATAGCTGTGTGGAGGGGGCATTCCTGTGAGCAGAGCATAAGCCTGCTGACCTGTTGGCAGCTAGAGACAGCCTTGGAGCAGTCTTGTCCTGCAGAAAACTTGGTCCTGTATTGCTTGTCATCAGCTGTTCTCTTTTGTGGCATTAGTAACTCCTAGGTAGGAGCTCTAGAGGCAGCATTTGGTTCAAACAACTTCCCAGACACAGGGAACCATGTGTTGTGGGTCTCACAAAGTGTGAGAAAAACAGATAGCCCTGTTGTGACAGTACAGCTGACAGGAAATACCCCTCCCCAAAAAGGCTGGAGTCGAAATACTGTCAAAACTGAGGGAGTAAGAGGAGAAAGCCGTTGGCATCATCTGGTTACACACACAGTTTTACAGTCTCTTCCTGGTTATCCTTTCTTTTCTTCCCCATCTTTGGGGGGCTCCCCCTTTGCTTTCCTGTGCTATATTCTTCTTGGAAACCACTGGAGGGGTCAGACCCCAGTAGACCCAAACTGAAACTGGAAATCCTGTTAAGTACCAGTCAGCATCAGCATCCTCAATTAAGAGCCACTTGGATACTGAATGTATAGGTTCTACTGTTTTGTTTTTTTTTTCCAAAATAAACTTGTGGATGTTGCCATGTGGCACTTGAAAAAGACAAGAAGCAATCAGTGCACTATATTTAAACATTGCAATTATAAATAGACAAAATGGATGTCTTTAAATGATTCATTAAATATAAATAATGGAAGAACTTTGCCTCCTTTTTTTTCTAAAGGAGAAGAAACAAAGTGCCCTAATGCTTGACTATAATTTTAGTTTGAAAGACACTCTCAGTTCTGAGGTAACATATTTACTCTTTATTACTCTTTATCTCAGGATCTAGACAGTTTAGCTAGACCTGGTTGGTGACTTCAGATCATTTTTAGCTGTAATTCCATAAAGCTCCAAAATTTTTTTGTACCTCAGGAAGCCTTGGGTGTTAGTATAGGTCTGAGAGTAAAGGGCAGCATTCTTTCCTGTCTCACCGTCTCAAGAGTTTAAATGAATTTATATAGAACACTAAATGGAAGGTATTTAACCCTATGGTTTAGTGCTGCAAGATTTAATTGTTAGATAAATATTTGAGTACTTATTTGAGCATGAAGTAACCAGTCAGTGGTTGGGGAAGAAGAAATCCATGTAGCTTTTCCTTTTTTTAAGAAGAAAATAAACCAAACAAATAATACAGTTATATACAGAACTAATTTTTTGTGGTCATAATGACACCTACTTGTTTCTGTACCATATAATTTAAATTTTGAGGTTAAAATGTTACAGACCTACTAACTGGTAGGTCTAGAGGAGAGGATGAGAAATCAGAGGCCAGGTGGAGTGGGTGGCTCTTGCTGCTGTTGGAGCGCAGTCCTGTTCTTGTGGACACCCCCAGGAGAAAGGCATGGAAAGGAAGGGCAAAGATCAGAAAGAGCCTTCATTTCTGCAGCCAGTGCTCAGTGCTGAGGTCAAGTGGGAAGCCTGTTCCCTCCTTTGCTCTGCCTAGCAAAACCTGTTGAGTTTGTGTCACGACAGGGCTGCTAAAGGCACTGGCTTCAGTATTGCCTTGAGTTGCTGACTTGCAGCAGTGCTGTGCAGAGGAACCATCCTGGTTACTTAGATTTATACTTCTTTAGGCAGAGGGCATAGAGAGGCTAGGGGTGAGTGAGGAATGAGAGATCTCTTTCAGGATTTAGCTGATCCAGCTGGTGCTGGTAGCTATGAGCTTTCTTCTTTACCCTTCAGGGAGAGAAGAAAAAGATCCTATGACTTTCCTTTGAGGTGTCACCCATAAATGCTCTCTCCTGAGGCCAAGTTTGGTCCCAAGGTCACTGAAGTGTAGGTAATGAACCTCTGTTAGCCAGAATTCTCCAAACAAATATTCATGGCTTCTCTTGCAACTTCTAATAATTTATGTATATTTCCAGTCAAAAAGCTCATTTGAGTCAGGAGCTTTAGCTCTGATGTGTTTGGTTCCAGTACCCTGCTGGCCTAGTTGAGTTGGCCAAGCAATTAATGCACAATCTTCATCTGGTGACAGTATTTGGAGAGTGAGGTGGTGCTCTCATAGCTGATAGCAAATCATCTTTGAGGAGATGGTGTAAGTTAGGGGAGCTGAAATGATGGGAATGAAAGATAACTACAAAGAGGGGATAAACACAAAGTGGCAACGTGTTTAAGGCATGTGCCCTGCAGGTTGCAAAATATCTAGGAGTACTGTGATAACAAGATACAGACATGAATGGTAGAGCATACAATAAAAAGTCCTTTTAAATAAGAGTACTTTCTTGTAGATTGTTTTTGTACTGTAGAATGCAAAATAATGTTTACAAAAAAAGTAAAAAAAGGAAGCTGTTTCTACAGTAATTGTGGAAATTCAGAACTGGAAGACTGGGTGTTAGAATTTGCTTGGCAAATTTCTGACTGGCTTCCATTTGTTTTAAAAGTTAACAGGAAACATTTCTCCTAGGTTTACAGTAGCTAATTCATTAAGATATTTTTTCATAATGAATGTAAATGACTTGTTTTTGTCAACTTGCTGACATTTTCCAAGGTCTTTGTGAAAATAAAATCTTCTGTTTTGTTTCTTATTACTTCCTTAGTTGAGCCAGTGAATTTGGACTGCTCTTGACTTAATATATTTTGTTCCAGCTTGGTTTTTTTATTATGTAGTGCATACTGTAATGAACACTTTTTTTAATCAAGCTTGCAGTTTCTACTGCACCTAGGGTCAAATGAGGCTGTGCAATGAGGCAATGTTCATTCAACAATGTCTCATTCCTAAAAAGTCCCATCATTTTGCTTTCATTTACCTCAGTCCTTTCTGCACCATTATATGCAGTTAAAAATAGCATCAAAGCCATCTCCTTTAAAATCACACAGAGTGTAGAGAAGTTTCTCTGTGAACAGTGAGAGCCTGCTCTGTGTCCTCTCCACCCCAGGAGTGCCAGCCCCCCACATGTTTTCCTGTGGCTCCCAGGCAAGGAGCAGTACTGGAGGGAACTCCCCTGGTGCTGTTGGGGTGCTGGGGTGTTCGTGCTGCCAGGCTTGTCACTGATTACCAAACAGGGCAGTGGAATAGCTTAGCTTTCACTTTAGGCTAAACAAAACTGCTCTCCTCTCTGTTGGAGTCTAACCCTTCTGGTCACCTAATTAATTCTATGCAATCTGGACTTTACTTCTTCCTTAAGTAGTGTTGAAACCTGCTAACAGTCTCAACCCACATCAAAAATACTGCTCTGAGAGAAACATCTTGAAATAATCTACTAGATGCAGGCAGATCCAGATTTTTTTTCTCCTGGATAAGAGTATTCAGATGCTCTTAGCCAGTCTTGGGATTGTGCTGCATCTGTTAAGAAGTGCTTCTTCAGCACAATGATTCATTCAAGTTTATTTCTGTTTCATAAATTTGTCCTTCATGTCCAGTAGCTTGCCATTGATTCTGTTCACAAAAATTTGTTGGTCTCTGAGTTTTCTCCAATTCTGCTAAGATAAAGACATTTCCTGCATTTTAAAATTGATTAGAAATATTCAAATTTCTGTATTATACCCATACAGTACAAATTTGATATGTATAGGCATAATTTATGGGTCTAATACATCATGCTGTTTTTTGAACTAGAAGCAGTGACATTCTGTTTCCATAGTTGCTCCTTAGACACATCAGAAACAGTGTAATTTTTGTCTGTACCTGTATAGAGAAGTCTATGATCTTGTATTACAAAATAATGGCTCATTTCAGACTGTTCTGTAAAGCATTATGAATCCTCTCTAAGGAGAGAAAAGGAAGTTAATTAAGCACAGTGTTAAATCAAGCTGTTTATTTTTCAGTTCCATTTAGCTGAAAAGCTACTGTTGAATTTTTGTGTTGGAAGTGACTTTTATTAAATATCAGTGTGTGGTCAAGATGGCTGTACAGGAATTCAAAACAACATAATAGACTCCATGTTCTTCATTCACACTTTCTTGGATATAGTTCACCAAGGGGAAGTACAAAGTCCTGCACCTGGAGAGGAACAGCCAGGGGTACCAGCATATGTTGGGGGCTGCCCAGCTGGAAAGCACCTTGTCAGAAAAGGACCTGGTGAGGACCAACTTGAACATGAGCCAGAAGTGTACTCTTGCAGCAAAAAAAAAAAAAAAAAAAAACAAACAAAAACCAAAAAAACTAATGTTGTTGTGGGCTGCGTTAGCCAAAGCACTGCCAGCAATTTTAAGGTGGTCATCCCTCTCCTCAGTGCTGGTGAGGCTGCACTTGGAGTGCTGGGTCCAGTCCTGGGCTCCCCAGTACAGGAGAGATATGGGCATACTGGAGGGAGTCCAGTGAAGGACTACTGAGACTATTAAGGAACCAGAGCGTGTCTCCTATGGAGAAAGGCTGAGAGAGCTGGGACTGCTCAGCCTGGAGAACACTCAGGGGGAAATAACTAACCAATTTTTCTTAAATACTTGAAGGTATAGAAGAGAGGGTGGAGCCAGGCTCTGTTCAGTGCTTCCCAGGGACCAGATCAGAGGTGCTGGGCACCAACTGAAACGCAGGACGTTTCCCCTGAAAATCAGGAGTTTTTTTCACTCCAAGGGTGACCAAGCACTGGGGTTTGCCCAGGGATGTGTTTTCAATTTGCAAGCCACTGTAGTAAAAGTAAAGCAGAAGTGGTAGGTAGCTAAATGTTGTTATACTCTAGATGAGTAGAATGCAAAAGAACAAAATAAAGAGGTAGCATCCTACTGTAGTACTCTTACAGGTACTGTGGTAATATGAAGGACAGTAACACAGATATGTGTACAAATGTCACATTCACTCATTCTGGGGGTTTAATTATGCAAAGCATTTTGTAATTAGGAATACTGCCTCATTAAAACTAATTGCAAAATACAGAAGTTTAGAATATTGTACGCATTTGTCACTCTTTAAGAGTGAAATTACTGACAAATAATTAAATTGCCAGTAATAAAGCCAAACAGCAGCTAAAAAAAACCCTCACTATAATTGGGTAGGATGGTACTTTGTGATAATTAGTACAATATGAGGCATTTTTGCTCTTTAATCATTTCTACTGAAAAAGACAGGATGCACACATCATCTGTATTGCTGAGAGCAATAGATATCACAAGAACATCATCCGCAGAAGAACAGAAAAACTGAAAGGTACTCTATGTGCATCACATTTCATGGCAATGACTGCACAGACCCTTTCCTCCACATCTCTTTTCAACAGCCTTTGCCATTCACATCAGTGTTCCTATGTTTAAAGAACTAAATAATTATGATACATCGATGACAAGGATGTAAAACTGTTCACCCAAAGATCACAAGTTCAAATTTAAGTGGCAATGACAAAGTAGTTGCCCTCTGCTGAGTAGTCTTTCTTAGAGGGAGTTGTTGGTCCTAGCCTCGAGCTCTTTGGAAACAAGCCCATGTAACACATGGCATGGGAGTGATCAAGCATGCCAGAGGGTAAGAATTAAATGGGCATCTGGACATTTAATTATTCTCTGACTCCTACAAAGTGTGTTTATTTTTGAAAGTATGTGGTCAGAACAGCAGTCGAACCCAGTTGGATTGCCTCTGAGTATTTTCTTTGCCCTGACTCTTTCTCAAGCTGAGACATGATCTGAACAAGCTCAGAGATCTGTGCATGCTTCTTTAATGTAATGCATAAATGGATGTATTAAGTGAGATATGTTTAGGGAGAATTAATTTTTCATGTGTTTTGCTTCGACTAAGCTTCTCCAGTAATGTCAACTGTAAAGCTGTCCTGACTCTTACTGTTCATAAATACAATGTCTTGTTCATTATTATTTATAAATTTTAAAAAAGAGCAGTTGTTTGGATGGGAGATGAGGGTTTTTTTTTCCTTTTAAGTATTAATGGAGAGTTTTTTGCTTCTACCAACCCTTTCTTATAATTGTAATTCTGTGGCCAAAATGTATTCTTGTAAATGCCTCTTACACGCTTTTTAATCTGATAAAAATATCCATAGGTGTGATTGAGTTGCACTGGAAAAATTCGGGGTTATAACTGGCTTTTAGTGCTACAACTAAAACCTTCCAAAAAGAGACGAAGTTCTTTAATGTCACACTTTTTGTACCTGTCACTTGTATTTCAAATATTTTTGGGGTTTATTGTGTTTGGTTGGTGGTTTTGTCATTTTGTTTTGAGGGTTATTTTTCAATTTTTTTAACGCAACAGGAAGGATTCAATCGTGAAGCCCCTAGCACATTTCAGGTTATGTGTTTTTCTCCCTTTATTATGGGCTCCCACTGTTGCCATATGATCATTACCTATACAAGGGTTCTCAAGTCTTCAGTTGAGAAGTCAAATGATTATCGTGGAATCTTTTAACTCTTTTATCATTTGGTAGATTTGGGGGTATTGTGTTTGTTCTTTTGTTTCATAATGCTTCCTGCATGTCACTGTTATAAAAAGCTTCAGCTGTCCCTCAGCTCTGTCTAGTTACCAAAGAAGCATCCTTTTTAGTCTCTTCTCCTTCCTCAATAGCTTCCAGTTATAGCAGTGAATATGTTTACTCTGAAAGTTTATGATATTTTAAGAATGCAGTAAAATGTGGATAATGGAATTTAAGTTGCAGAATTACAGGGCTAGCATTCTGAGTGATTTCCAACCCTCCCCTGAACTAATCAGACCAGTTTTTTGCCATCACAGTAGTCTTCAGAACCAGCAAAATCTTTTGTCTTGAAATCTTGACTAAGTGGAGAACATCTGTCTTCATTTTCTTCTCCTTGTGGCTGTTTTAGCACTCGCTTTGGAGGATTTCTCTTTTTCATGTGCTGGTTTCATCTTTTCTTGTGCCTCCTATTAGATCTGTTTCTTGATCTTTGATACTGTATGTCTAATTATAGGACTGCTGTCTTTTTACTGGTAATGAGTGGATGTATCTCTACCCTAGGGATCCTTTTTGGATCAAACTCAGATTTTACCCCACCTGAAAAAAACCCAAAAATGTTGTGGGACTCTTAACTACCTTTTTGTAGGTAAAATGGGGCTCCCAAACTTTGCTTGGCCTTCCTTCTGCTACCTTTTTCATTGCCACAGATGAACTCATCATCCAGCTCATCACTTTGAACCTGTAATCTGCTGGTACTTTTTGGTCCTCTGGGCTGTATCAAAAGGGCACACAGTATCAGCTAGCTGAGCTGCCAAACTTTATCTTTCTTTTCTGTATACCTTCAGAACTGTGGGCCGTGCCATGATTAAGATTTCATCTGTACAGTCTGCATGCCTGTTGCCTCACATGCTTTAAGCATTCAGCAGCAGGTTGATTTTTTCTTGTTGACAGTGGTGTTCAAAAATGCTGAAAGCAATTACTAAAAGTTATGTGTGTAAGGGGTTAATTTTTAAAGGAAAAGGTGTGTTAAAATAAAGAAATCAAATGGAAATAGTTTATTCAGTGAAGATACTCCTTACTGTGCACAAAAGCAGTAATTTCCAGATGGATGTGTTTTAGTATGTGGTATTTTCAAGGGAGATTTTTCAGTGATGCTCATTTGAGAACAGTGCAATAGAGAAAGGTAAAATAGCTGGGATTTACATTTGTGGCCTGTTAAATTTTTATTATTTGATTCGTCAAAGCTGAGCCTAGACAGTTTCCAAAATGTGCCAGTTCTACCTCTGCTGTTGTGTCTCAGCTGAATCCTTCTAGTTAAATATGATTATTTCATTGCATTAATTAGGGTATTTCGCAGACTACAAAGACAAAATAAACCAAAACACAAATTTCCAAATACAGCTGTTCCAATGAAAATTAAAAACTAGTCTGTCAAATTGAATTCACCTTTTATTTGGCTTTTCAGTATGTAATGAAATGTTTTCTATTTATTTTCTCACACCTGTAACCTGCTCCAGTTTTAAGTTATGCTTCATTTGCCTGGATTAAAGTAGGGATATCTTTTACTATGGCAAAGAGAACAGTGAACAAGTTGGAAAAAATACATCTAAACAAATTTGATTTTTCACTCATCTGCAAACACAATTATTAAGTTGACTGAAAGAAATGTTATTATAGCAATTCAGAAACTACTGTGAAAGAATCTTTTTTGCTGAGTCCAGTCATCCTAGAAGTCCTGTGTATTTTGAAATCTGGACACGTTTTAAGGTGTTAAAAATACAGCCTTTAAGATACTCTGAATCAGACTGTCTAGGAATGTTATCAGAACTTGGTCTACTATATCTTGTGTCACTTTAGAATATTGAATGCAAAACCTCTGAAATGAAAAAAGATGCATTGAAGTTATACAGTGTGACATTTGATAAACGGGGGAAAAAATCTTTTGCCGAGTGTAAGGCGTGCCCTCTCCTACTGGTTTGCATGTCTGTGCATTTAAATGCAAGTAATAAACTTTTTATGTTACTGCTTCAAAACCAGAGTTACTTTTCAAATGTAAACACAATTTTAATTTTTACTGCATGAAGCGATCCCAAGGGTTGGTGTTGACATTTTCAGAGTCAGAAAATCAGACAAAATTTATCAATCATTTCTCGGTTTACATCTGTGTGAAACAGCGTTTGTTGTAGTTAGCTCAGTCATTTTCCTCACTATACAAACAGTCCTAATCATTGGATGCTCAACTAATTTTTGAAGTGAGATGAAGGCTTTAGTTGGGTGTTTAAGTATGAGAGATAGAAAACTACCCAGGTGTACAGCACACAGCGGATGTGTTCTTAGGGGAAAAATCCTGGGGATACCTTAAATCTGTGAGTGATGATGGATACCTTCCTTCTCTATTAAAAGACAGAAGAGGGAGCAGTTATATCTATTCCACAATTCCATTTTCTTCACCTCAAAAATTGTAAACTTTCAGGAGGTACCCAAGGGAAAAAAATTTTGATGAGATATGTTTGGATGTGCAGTTTTATTCTGAAGAATGATGCATTTCAAAGCAAAGGACCTATTAATAAGGAATAACCAAGCTAATTTCACAAAATAGTTTTAAAGTTGGGGGCTAGAAGATCTTATCTGGGTCTGCATGCTGTGGCAACCACAGCAGTTATGAAAGGAGTTAATGTGAAAGCATTCCCATTTTTAAATAGGGGAATGTTATTGCCAAGTGACAGTCTCCTTGATCACGATTGTCCTTAATTTCCCTGGTCAGGTCTGTTTGTTATGTTCTGTACCCCCCACCCAATCTGCTCATTTCCTCTTTATTCCTTTCCATGCCTATAAATTTCAGCCTTTTAAAAACATGCCAGATACATATTGTGAGCATTTCATTTTAAGAAAGATGAAGATGAAGAGACTTAGAAGGGACCTTAGGAAATCAGCCTTTTTTTCTAGCTTAATAATTTTTATTAGGTAGATATTCTTTTTTATATATTTTTTTTCTAAATCTCAGATCATTCCAGTAGCTGCTGCTGACTGTAGGCTTGGTGCCTATATTCCTATAAAAGAGTACCTTTACCCTGGTTTTATAAACTCAGCTGAGACCTTACCTGTGTAAAGCAGGGTGATTTCAGGTGTTTATTAGGCTGTTACTCTGTCAATGCTTTGTGTTTTCACAACAGTATTGAAAACATTGCCTTGTACTCAGCTTTTGCTACTCTTCTGGGACTGCTGCGCCACTGTCCTCATCCTGTGTTTGCACAGTTGATTCTCTCTGTCTAAGTCTCCAGCCTTGGATTTGTCCCTTGCTGAATTCCACAGGTTTCTTTTCAGACAGTTTACCAACAATCTCAGTTATTCTGTGTTCCTTCTGACTGCCTTTGTCATCTGCAAACAAACATATTCTTTCTTCACCCTCATTAATTAACATTGAACAGCTGGCAGTGCCACTTAATCTCCTTCCGTTTTGAGAGGTCCATTGAAAGCTTCTCTTTGTCTATAGTTGGCCAATCCATTCAGCATCTACATTTCTTATCTCAAGACTGTGCAGCACAGCTTAGTTCGACTTTATTTTTAATGTTTTTTATAAATGACATCTAAATATTTAGCTCATAAAGTTTTCATTAAACAATAAAAGAGAAGCTTGTTTTGAAGGTCACTGAAAAGATCAGAGTTAGTTCTTGCTGTAATAAAGTCTTGTAAAAACAGGTTTTTCTCTCAGATGCAGTTAATGTAAATTGCATAGGGGTAGTTGATTAGCTTAGATTTTGCTGCAGGTTGATTGCACTTAAATAGGACATAGTAAAAAGAATAAAATGTTGCCACGATTTCTTTGTTCTGTTAGAAGCTGAATTGCCTGATACTAAAGTATATTATTTATAAAACTGACTGATTAATATACATCACCCCGTTCCCTTAAATAGGCAAAAAGCTGAATTATTTAGTGAGGCAATGGGGGAGACCCTTGGAACGAAAGTAATTTTGCTTCCATGTTCCTCATCCTCATGAGAACTCCTCAGTCCCTACATTAGCCTTACACAGCCTGGTTTGCCCCAGTGGTCTCACAGAAAAAAGGAAAATCCTGTGACCAGAGGGTGAGGTGGAGCTTATACAGAAAATTTTGATATCTGACCGTGGGGAAATCAGTTTGTCCCACATCCTTTGGAGATACTTGAGTTCCTTACTTCCATTGATTTCCTTGAGTTAAATGTCTAAATGCCTTCAAAGGGCCGAGCCTCACCCTGTGTTTTGGGTAGTTGAGGGAAGGCTGTGCTCAACAGACACATGGGGCTCCCTGCCACTGCAGACAGTGATTCTAAGTGACCACATCATGTTTATCTGAGTGAAATCTGACCCTCCAAAATGGAATTATTGGCATTCAAGTGTCTCCTCACCCTCACAGTACCTCTGGATACATTAAAGAAGATGGGACCCTGGATCATATGAGCTGTGTAGTACCCGAATACCAAAATAAGTAAGAACAAATATACTTAGTGGCAGTCAGGTTCTGAGGTCTTCTGGCTTACAAAAAGTTAAAAGGGATGCTAGATTTGACTGTACTATAGACTTTGGTGCTTAAATTTTCTCACCAGATTCTAGCCTCTGATTTTCTTTAACTTGTATGTTTTTTGATACAAAAGGATATTCAATATTTTCTCTTTACATTATTAAAAATAAGATTTGCTTACAAAAGGGCTCATTCTTCCCACAGAGTTCTCTGTGCTTCTTTTTTTCCCCTTTCATAGACTCTTTGGGGAGTTTTAGATAGAGAAGGAGTCTCAATCTACCACTAGACTTCAAAATGTTTTTTCTGGGTGTGATAGTCAAATTTGTGTAATAGTACATTACTTTCAATACTACCATGGAAAACTTTCCTTCACTTTATCATTCCTTGTTGTGTTCATATTCCTTCCTTTTCCCATCAAGTTGTGTTGACTGGTACCTTCATCACATAAAGAATGAGTGTGCATGGGTTGTGTCCTTGCACATTTCATGAAATGTGCATTTGATGCAAACTATTTCAAAAATTTTTTGGGAGGTCCTACAGAGACAGCTTTCTTCTGAAATCACATGTGACTTCTGTTGTGAATTAGATCTCTGTGTATTCCACTGTGAAAAATGTCGATGACCTGGATGATTTCTTTGAAGTCCCTTTGACTCAAGTTTAGAAAATAAAGTTTTACCTCACTGTTTTTTGAGATTTTTGTGTCTTGAATAGCTCATGTAGTTAGTGTTGGCTTTGCTCCAACCTGATGAACCTGCCTTTGCAACAGGTGATTTCTTTCTATATCACTGTAATGCTAATTAGTATGCTGGTGTGAAGTATCACCTTTATGGCTGTAGGAAAACACAGCAGCAGTGAGCACAGATGGTTTTGTTTCTGCAGCTTTTATTCCATAATATTTTAGTTAATTATAATTTGGGGAAAGGTAGCTTGCCTGCAAGCACAGTTCACTTGCCTGCAATGATTTATTAATAGTTAATGATATCAGGAACCCTACATAATTAAATTATGCAACCACGTTTGTGTGTAAATGATTCTTTACGACTGACATTTTAACACTGATAGCCTCAGGAAGCAAGAGCAGTTTGCTGTATTTTCACCAGCCTTCTTGCTAAGCTCAGGGACCTATTTCCCCTCTTGCTGAAGTTGTCTGGCTGGAGACCACTGTGGGTTTAAAGAAAATGGTTTGAATCAATGTAATTCTCCAGTCTGGAAACAACGGGATGCTTTTAGAGTGTCAAGAGCTGGCTGCATGCTATTTGTGCAGGGATTTAGCCCCTCTCTGTGCTAGCACCTGCTTCCCTGTCCACAGTACATTTTCCTGTTTCCTTTTAGCTTTGTAGTCTTTGATAAATACCATAATTTTCTACGTATCTCTTTCACTTTAGCATGCATTTAATCTTCAACTGCATTAGCATCTGCACTCTCTGATCTTTAGTCTGTGCAGCCTTTTATGCATCCCTGAGAGTTTATGATAGCCAGGTAAAATTGGGGGTGCAGATCAGAGCACAAGTGGAGGCCAGAATGCAAGAAGTGACTTGTGAGAAGTTGCCCAGGAGCTTTCCATAGTGCAGGTCACTACCTCTGGTGGCCAAGCCTTAGCTGAAGCTCTCAGCTTGCCTTTCCTCTGCATAGTAATGAAACACAACAATGAAACATAATCATTTCATATTGATGAAACAACCATTTCCAAGGTATTGCTTTTTACAGTGTAGAACAGAGTGCAAAACATGTGGCTGAGGGATGAGTTATGATAATGATGGTTCTGTCCTTTGGACTTTGGAAGCATAAGTATAAATTCTTTCAGTAACTGGTTGAAAGAGGCCAGAAAGTATGTTTCTTTCTATGTCTTTAAATGTGTGTATGTGTGCACTGAGAAGTTACAGCACATAATTCTCAGAAGTAGCCTGTTTTGCCTGTCTCTGTTTCAGATCTATTTTTATGTACTGCTTTCATTACAAGGTCCTGGATAGCACTGCTTGTTTGTGAAATTGTGCACATCCTGAATCTTAGATTTCTAGTGTATCTAAATTTGTACCCTCCTAATGAAAGAGTCATAAATAAACATCCTTTAGAGACATGGCACATTATGGATGTAAAAGCAGCTAGAGCCAAGCCTAGAATGTAAAAATCTGTGATATAATGCTCAATGCTTTTATACCAAAGAAAGAAACCATAAAAAACCCTGGCCATAAAAAACCTACCATAAAAGCTAACTTTCCTTTGGATTTTTGACACATAACATTTTTTCCCTTTATATTATCACATAAATTTTTTAACCTAGCTCTCATGATAGTGGAGTAATTGGTATTTTGAAAATTAATATTTAATGCTTCAATTTGTTCTGTGTTCTGAATTTATTTGTTAACTGTGGAACATAAAAAGAAACATAGTGGAATAAAGATTATTAAAGCTGAAAGAATTTCAAATTTTTTTTCATTTTAGACCTTGTGCCTGTTTTAGCTGCAGATCCCTTTTTTATTTTTTTTTCTTTTTCCCTTTCTCTACGATGGGTAGCCATTTTCATTTTCAGACTTCTGTAAGCTTGGGAATTTCAGCATTGTCTGGGTCAACCCACATGGAACTGTCTGAAGCATTCATGGTAATATTGGTTATTGCAGGAGAAGAATCTAATTTTGACATTACCAGAAAGAAAAGTGTTACTGGGGGTTTAACTTAATTCTGAGATCAGTTGTTGCAGTGGTGATAAAGGGGAGGCTTTCACTATTTTTTACACAGCAGCTTACCCTAAAATGCCTTGGAACCACACTGGAATGGGGGGGTTGTGTGCCATCAGGTTGATATAGAGGCAGAACAAGGAAATGCAAGTCTGAGGTGAATGTAGGGTGGGTACACTGGTTTGAATAAAGGGGAGTGAATGTTTTTTACAGTTTTGCCACAGGTCCTGGTGTATAGATGTATTCAGGGAGAGTGTATATGGTGAATCTCTCATCTCTTCAGAGGTGTGTTGTACAGGAGGAAAAGTGAGCAAGCAAAAGAATATGGTAAAGCCAAAAGGCACAGAATTTCCCAGAAGGTAAAGGCATCAGGAAGTTTGGCTTTCATAAAGGTGAAGACAGGCAGAGAGGAGCTGGTTTTGTAGCTTAAGGTTGCAGATGTTTTGGACTGAAGTGCCATGCTGAGCTGCATGGGTGGGAGGATAGTTCAGGCCTGTGAGTGGTGAGGCCCTCCATCCTCCCTCAGCATCCTGAGGATGAGAGCAAGTACAGAGGAGGAGAGCAAGTGATCCAGGTATGTCTTTTGTGAGGTCCATGTGCACTTCTTTTTGTCTTATTGCTTGTCTTCTTGTTTCTGCCTGTGCACCCCTATGTGATTTAGGGCCATGTGGACATGGAGCAGGCATGTAATTACTGTGGGACAGCTTTATGTGTTCCTCCTCTCCTTCTGAAGATTTTTGAAGCACTTCTAAGCTTCCTGTTACAGAAGAAGTAGCTTTTCATTATTCCTGGGTGTACATGGTGTACTTGGAGCTATCTAGCATCCATATACATTATTCAGACTCTACATAATGGCGAGCAACCAGCAATGTACGTAATCATAAGATCAAAGAGACTTGGAAAACAGCAGAGAAGAGGCTGTTTCTTCATTAAACTTAGAGCTAAGGACACAGGCAGAAGTTGAAATAAACTTTTTTCATTAGGGAAAGAAATGATTGCCTGCAGAGGATCCCAACTGTTTGCCTGATACTGCCAGGCTTTAAAGTGCTTGCAGGGCTTGTGTTCTGTGCACCTATTTCCTTCGTAATGCGCCTTCCTTGGGGAAAATAATCTCTGTGGGAAGGGGACAGTGTGACCCAGAAACAAGGCAGCTCTGGTCTTGGGAGAGCTGGGAGAACATTGTGAGCCCTGTGTCCAAGCGGTTGTGTGAGTCTTGGCAGGTTGATTCTCTTTGTTTCTCAGTGCTTTACCTAAGCAGGCAGGGCAGGCAAGGCCAGTTGCGAGCACAGCTAAAGCTCCCTACTGTACATAGGTACAGTGCCTAATACAGCACAGTTCTCCTTGTAAAAGGCCTCAGTGCCAGAGAGAGCATGCATTCTGAGCTGTGCAAAACACAGCAGCTCCAAACAGACCCTCCTGGACCCATCGGAGTGTAACACAGCTCTGTGAATCAGAAAATCTAATGTTTTTAATACTTTAAACTTAAATTTCATAACTGTGATCTTTTGACTAAATCCCCAGATGACAAAGGTTTGTGGTGGCTAACTGTAGTGGCGGGAGGCAATGGGATAATGTGCTGGTTAACAAAACAAATGTTGTAAAGAATGTGTAGTATTTTCCATGATTAAAGGTTTTAATTCCGTTCTCACAGGTAAATTTTTCAGATGTGTGTTTTTTGATTACCTGAGAGAATAGAATTGCAGCTAAGCAATATTAAAAAATACATGTTATGTACCTAATAGGCCAGCACTGTTGAATATACATCATTACACTTCCGTAGCTTTTTCCCCCGAGTTTGAAATGTTAATAATTTCTGAATTATTAGGTATTTTGGATGTTTTCTACGGAAAGAAGCAAAAGATTTCTTAATAGCAAATGTAGAAATAAAACTGCAGTCCTAGAAGAGGCTTTTTTTACAGCTGAATTCATTCTTGTGTAATCTAAGACCTGTGCATTACTCTGTCTGTTTTTCCCTTTCTGGGACAGCCAGCACTATGGATTGATATTTTGAAAATATGCAAGGGGGTATCTCCTGAGCTGAGCAGATGTTACATTAATTTAGGAAAACAGTTTAAAATAAATCACATGCAGAAATTTGGACCTAGTCCTATGGAAAAGTCCATGTTTGATGCTTACATTGACTGTATGGAAGTGTGGCACGCTCCAAGTCAACTTGCTTTCCACAGTTATGGAAAGTATCACCATGCACAGCTAAGTGTTCATTCCATGCCATGTTTTCCAAAAACAACAAAAAAAGGTGACATCTAATCATAACCTAAACTGTGTGATAATTTACTATTGAACATAATAGTAAACATTTTCCCTCCGAAGTAAATATTTTAAAACTTGCAACGTCCCAAATTCAGATGATCATATTTGCCTTATTAAGATGGTATTTGTGCGAAATTCAACTCAATTTCAGTAGTTTTTTAAAGGGCTAATGACAGTGGCAAAGTTTCATAGTTTTTGTGGGGCACGAGACTACTGAGTATCTAATGTTGCAATCAGTATGCTCACTCTGTGATCTTTTTTCTGCCTTGTTGGTTAGCAGAGGTAAGGAGGTTAATATTTCAGGCTGCAAAGTTCAATTATTTATGATGCAATGGGTGGGAGGTTTCCATGAGAAATCAAAGCTGCTTTATATGTAGGTGCCAACAAGCTGTATTGCATGTTCCAGTGCTGAGCATCGCTCCTGGTTTACCTGTGTGTACCTAATGTGCTCCAAAGGCTGAAGATCCTCAAGTGTTCAGTGAGGAAACAAAACACAGCAACAATACCTTATTTTGGTTGCACAAAGCTCTACTGCTAAGCAAGTCAGTGCAGAATCAGCCCTTACATATTGATAAAATGTGATGGAACAAAAAGCATGTAAGCCCTCACTAAACACAGCAAAAGATCAGGAAAATTAAAATGTTACTATCTTTAGAGAATTTTGCTCTCTTGCATTTGATCAAAAATCATTTAATTGGGTTTTCTATTTTACAAGTAATTCCATCTGTGTGTGTTATTGTTTTAAAGTTGTTTTAGGCCTTGTCTTGCCTCTGGTGTAGTTTTTCAGATGTGGTTGAGTAGGGTGTCTGCCTTACTCAGGAAAGTTACAGCCTGTGTCACTGTAGCCCTGGAGAACCCAAGAAACCTTTACTGCATATTTTGTTAGTGGTCCCACTCCATAGCTGGAGACTCAGGTTAATAAGCTGATGTAGTTGAAGCCCAAATGTATTCAGGAAGGACTTTGTGAAGATGAACGTGTGACCTCTTCAACCCTGAATAAAGGAAGGGGTCCTGTGCAAGAGAGAGTCTCTTGTGCAAGAGGAGGATGGAGGGAATGGGCATCAGAAAAGCTGATCTGGACACACTGTGGGAGCAGGGCTAAATATCCTGTGCTGAGGCAACTCAGCCTTGTCAGTGTTGTAGGTATTGCCCTGAACAGTGCCCAAACGGGGCCCCTTTTCTGGTTCTTGTCCCTTCTGGGTCTCTAAACTGGTTGCTGTCCTACTTGATAATGGTGAGAAATTCCTGCCCTCATAAAGGATGATTAAATGCCCTCTACCTCTCTGAGATATATTCTAGTATATAAATTTAAAGGGATTTTCACAAAAGCCTTACATTTTGTTATCAAGTCAGATAAGTTTCCATGCTTCCATATCTTCATAAATGTAGCTTAAGATTTTTGAATTCACTGAATATGTGATTATATAAATAGGATCTTTTTAAAAGTCCTTTTAATAAGGAATAGCTAAAGTTTATGTCAATGAGAGATGTATATTTCTTGCCTGGATGTTGCCAATTTTTTACTTATTTGCATGGAAGTGAAAAACTGTTTTTCAGCCCTAAATAGCCAGACCACAAGGGTTTGAGCATATTTTTATTAAAAGACAATACTTCTTATAAAAATATTTTTTCTTTTTCTCCCCAGAAAAAAATGATGCCAGTGTATGCTTGTGAGATATTTAATAAAAGAACACTGTGAAACTGTGTCTGGGAGATTAATGCAAGCCCTAAGGCTTATTTCTATATGTTAAAAGTAAAGCAGCATTTCTTGAAAATTTAATGTGGTGGTGGGGAGGCTATCCACAAAGTGGCTGTTGAAAATAAAATGAGACTTCATTTTTCTCTCCAAGCAATTTGAATTGAAAGAAGTTTGAAGCTCACCAGAAGTGCTTTATATAATGAAATTTGAGAGATTGTTTATGCCTGTATGGCAGCAACAACATCCACGTACTCAGGGTTCACAGAGCTGTAGGTTTGTCTCATAATGGCAAGGCCAGATTCATCATGTAAAGGGTTGCAAGATCATTCAGCAAAACAACTACAAGTTTAAGAGTTGACAAAGCAATGTGCAGTTTCAGAAGTAGTTTTGTATACTTGTGTATCTGGGTGTTGTGAGTAACCTGTGCACTTGTGAGTGATTGGTTACAGCTTAGACTATTTTAAAAAGGATGAGAATGTCTGCATGCTTATCAAATGAGGGCATGCTGAGTTCTTCTTTTGTGTGTGGGGGTTTTCTCCTTACTGACAGTCATACTGTGATTACTTAATATACACTGTATTTTCAGTCATGATGTGGAGCCTAGACTTACCACCTTACTTTTGACATGTGAAAACAATAGAAGGTTCTTCTAAAGCAAATTAAAAAAAAACCCAACCAAACAACAAAAATCCCCACAATAAGTTCCAATCTCTGCTGTTATTTAAATCGCAATATTTTATCCTATTCTATGGCATGTTGTTTATTCAGTTGTATTAAAATCAGTTTTCCTTTTGTTGGGGGCTCATGTGCATAGAAATCCATCCGGTGGAAAAAAAATTGCAGTTAATTATAATCACTGTTGTGTTTGCCTCTGTTGGCAGAACAGTCTGTGTCCACAGGGTATCACATGTCCCCTCCATACAAAGTAGAACTACATATATTGTGTAATCCTATTCATTCTCATTGTGAAATGGGTGACTGCTGAGTGGATTTAGTGGGTTTATCCATTCACATAACATGCAGTATCAAAAGATGCATTTGCTGTACCTGGCCTGAAATACTGAACATCATGTACCATGGAATTCTGGAGTAAAATACAAATTTGAGTATTTTTGTAACTTGCAATGAAGTTCTTACCACTTTAGGTTTCTGGTAAGATTTGTTCTTCCCCCAAGCTTTTATCTTTGTACAGGATATCTAGAATTTTGTAGGTGCTTATGTGTGCTTTGAACATATCATGTCAATGTATGCTGCAGATTCTTTCTTTCATTAGTTTTGGATGCAAGCAGAAGAGGAGTATCTTGAAATAAGACAGATTAATTTTGAGAATAAATTTTAAATGACTCTGTGGCTTTCTGTAGCCCTCTCCTGGTTTTCACTTAAAATGGTCTAAATTTCCTATAGATACTGGTTTTTGGAAGCTAAACAATACAAGTAAACTCTCCTGTATTAGAAAAATAGAAAACTGAACACTGGCAAAACCCACTAGTTGTCCTACTCTGCTCTACATATAATGCATGAAAATAAATTTCCACAATTGTTAGCTACCACGTCATGTTCTCATTCTTAATTAGTTCTTTCAGGTTCTCTAACTCTCCAGAGAAATCTTAGTTTATCCTCCTGAGTATCTGTAAAATTCATTAGGCCTTTATGGCTTGCCCTTCTTTGTTGAAATTAATTTAACTGAACCTGTCATGAGTAATTATAGGTGTAGATTTGTAAGAAGCAAAGAAAAAACTTCTCATCTTTGCCACTTTATTGTTGGATGTTTTACCTCTATCAAAAATTAAAGATACATGGTTTTGATTGACACTGTGTAGTAGTTTGCTGTATGACAAGACTCAGGCAGCAGTAAGACTATTAAAGCAAGTTTTATTCAAACTCTGGAGATGAGAGAATTTGGGGAACATGAATTTTAAATAATCACAGAGAGGCACTCTTCATCCATCCAAAGGTTAAAACATAATTCCATTTTGGTGTGATACAAGAAATTTCATGAGACTTGTGCTCTTTTTTGCAATGTCAGGTGAAAATTTCACCAGGGTGAAAATAAGAATTCTTCTTGGGAAATTTCAGTTCAAGAAAAATAAGAGTAACCTGAACTTGGTCAGCTAACTGAGGAAATATCTTCTAAAATAAAATGTAAAAAGATTGCAATTTCCTAATGTAGATTTCCTCAATTTCTGGTGCCTATGCCATTCTGTATTTTAATTATCTTTAATAAGAATTTTCAGTTGCTCAGCTGATACGTTGAATGAATGAAGGAACTTAGGGTGGATGCATCTTGATTGCTGCTTTTGATTAGTTAGAATACTGCAGTTGTTCCTGAAAAATCTGATCAATCTGGATAAGTAGGAACTCAAGGCTTTGGAGAGATCTTGAGTTATTATTTCTGACTTTTTAAGATTGAAAGTAGCTGTGAGGACTCCATCTCTTTAAGACTGATGCCATATCATTAACTTAGGCTGTAGTCTTCCAGTGTTATCTGTTTTCACCTAGCATTCATTTCTATAGCAGATTTCAGTACTTGATAGGTGATCTTACTTCGTTAACCCTAAACTGCTTTCTATTTACAGGAAAGCTTTTGCATGTTAAGTGGAGTACTTTGTGACCTCTTCTCATGCACTTCTGTGTCTTGTGGTTTCAGCCTGGGTGAAATTGCTTCAGAATAATCCTATTTGTGTGATTTACTGAGGAAATGTTTTCACTGTGTGCTCAAAAGATGATCAAATGAGTGAGTCAGTGAGGTGCATAGTACAAAACATAAAGCAATATCCTTTAGAGTACATAAAAATAGGACAAAGGCTAATTTCATGGTTGGTATGGTAGAATAGCAGAAGTAATGAATTTTAGTTACAGAAAGATTTGTTGGATTTCAAAAAACTTTCCGTAATTCATTTTGTAAAAGGTATGACATTAATTTTCAATAGACCATCTCATGTCTGTGCCTGTCTTCCTTTGTAAAGATTAGTCTTGTTGAGCTGATGGATGTGTGCATAATGTGTACACTTAAGTCAGAGGTTAAATTGTCCTAATTCCAACCTCATTAACTGTTTTTCATGTACTACTAGCCTTTGGACAGACAATAAGTAAGTAGATTAAATCTATTGTGCATTTTCTTGTCCATTGTGGCCTTTAGTAGGTGGGGCGGGGGAGAAAGAGAGGATGGAGTTAAGTTAGTGTGTTATGGACCTGATTGTTACACTTACAGAAAGCAGATAGTTTCTCTAATATTCTAACTTAATTCACTGTATCTCGTATGGCTTATTATGCAAGCTACTACTTCACACAGTTTCTTAGATAAAAAACCTTGTTTTGACAGATGCTTAGTAAGGTGTGAAAGGCAGTGGCATGAACTCCTCAGAAAAGGATGAATGATCCCTGTCTGTCACGTGAGAAAAAGGAAGGTCAGAGGGTATTGAATTAGAAAACATGAGCATGTGTGGTCTTCCCATGTCCTCATTTGCCCATTTCTGCTGTGTGGTGCAAGTGGCAGGGGCTCTTTCAGTGGGTGTGCAGCTCCCACGGCTGTTACCCTGAATGCTCATTGCACAGCAGCCCTGTAGCATAGGGAACCCTCAGTGAGACACGTGGAATACACACAGTGTGTGCCAAAGAACAAGTCTGAAATACCTCAGAGGTCCTGCAGGCTAGCACTGTCAGGCTGACATGTTCTGCACAGACCCAGCAAAGTAAAGTTTAAGTAAATTTATAAATAAGTAAAAAATTACTGGAATGATTTCTAGCAGTGTTTTGAAATAAGGAAATATTCACCAGGAGCTGTATGGATGTAAGTGATTCACCCTTGGCAGGAGGTGTGAACTAAATGTTCTCATGAAGACCCTTCCCTGCCCAATTTGCCATAATTCACTTTGTGTAACCCAGGGTGACTGGCTGCCTGACACATATATCTTAAAAAAGCATAAATTTCTCTGTCTCAGTATGTCAGGTGGAGCACCAAGACAGACATCTCAGCTGCCTTGATCTTTGCTTCTGTTGCTCAAAGCACTTTTAGTCAGCTGGCCTTCAGTAGTACAAAAGACAGGATATAGGACACTGAAGTTAACTGAGAAAATTTGTATTCTAAAGTTGTTTGGAATGCTGTGTTTTGAATTTTGAGTAAAAACAATCTTATAATTAAAAAAAGGACAGGAAAAATACAGGTGAATACAAGGTGCTGAAATATTGTATGGCCATATTATGTGGGGAGAAAAGTGTCAAATTTTGACCTACATGCATTTTATAATTAATATCCTTTTGTCCACCAGCCACAAAAGCTTAGAGTTTGGTATAATGAAATACAAAGATCTAAGAATACTTAATGAAACATTTAATTTAGTCTCTTTTGTTTCACATTATCTTTTCAGTCTTTATACATCTGCAGTAACCAAGGTTGCAAGTAATTGCAGCCAAGGGTCCTGGTAGTAAAATGCCTTGATACTGAAAATTAGCCAGATGAAGTTTTACGGTATCCAGCACCAGAAGAGGGGCAGTGTTTTCTTACCTAAACAGCGTGAGAAGCAGAGCCATGCCCTGATCTCTTCTTTAACCTGTGAAGTACAAGTGGTATTTCACTGTGCTCTGAAACACACTGGTAAGATGCAAACTGTGGTCAGATCATCACACAACTTCATAGTGTCAGGGATCACTAGGCAGGGAGTCTGTTGGTGATCTGTGGACTGGTCTTTCCCAGGAAATTAGTCCTTCTTATCCAGGCCAAGAGCAAATGATGGCTGTTGACAACTGGCTGTTCATGTGAACTTACAGCACTGTACCCCCTGAGTATCTCCACTGTATCACAGAACAGGCTTTTTGAAATTTCAGAATTGTTCTGAAGTTGCTGCTTTATATTGAAAAAAACCCCTAAAAATCTCTAAAATGGCCCAAATCCCCATCATGCCCACATGCTGGAATTTAATTTCTTTAATATGTTCTAATGTGTCCATCCCCATTGCATATGCAAGGAACTGGGGGAAGGCTTTATATCTTTAATCAGGAGTGATACTTGTGTTGAGGAAACCTAGAAAAGCTCACCCTCATGCTCTAATGTACCTTACCTAGATATTGGGTTAGCCTGTACTCTTGCCCTTTCTTAGGATGGCATGTCTACAGGCAGCCAGGGTGGTCTTTTTCTTGGGAGGAAAAAAAGCATGACTTTGACTTCTGCTATAAACTTCTTTTCCCCCTCTGGAATTTAATAAACTTAGGATTTTTCGTTGGTGAGACATATGGAGCTATTAAGACTTGGCATCTGAACAGCTAGTTTTTTCAGTGCAGCAGAGCTTTCATTCTTTCTTTTAGTAATAAAGTGCCAATAATAAACTAAGTGATTTTATGCACTCTGTTCTTGGTGCTGAGTATGTTTTCCCTCCACATTTTTTGTCTTATATTTTTACATTTTTGAGACTGTTGGAATTGTGTATCTAATCATGTTGCAATATATGAAAATAAGAGTTTATAATGAAAGTAAATATGAAATCTATCAGAATGTGATAGCTTGTTCGTTCAGATTAATAAATTCCCTCATAAAACCAACCTAAACTCACTGTGAAGGCACCTTTACTGTGTTGCTTTATTGCACTGAGCAAAAGAAGACATTACAAAAAATAGAGGAAATAACATTAATGTTTTAAGTATGTTTTGTGAGTCTGACCGTATGTTTCACTGACTTTTAGACACAGTGTTTGCCAGGATTTTACAGTATTTCACATTTTATTTATCTAAAGAAATACAGAATTTACCTGGTGTATCCATAAGAAAGAACAAAATGAGGATTGACCCAATTTACTCAAACTGAGACACATGCAAAGTGCAAAATTGATAACATTAGGTTAATTGCAACAGATATTTTTATTACAGTGAAGCTAAGGCTTTGACTGGGATTGCATTAATCACTGGGTTCAAAGGGCTATGAGAGACAGGTTGTGTGAGCTTTCTTGCTGGACAATGATAAATCATGCCCCTGGATCCTGAGTGTTTCCTAACTGTACATTTCCAAAGGAGGACAATCCATTTGTTTACTCTGCTACAGCAAAGGTGACAGTTCATGGTTCAGGGCACACATTAAGGAAACTTGATCACACATGCAGTGACTTGGAGATGTCCTCTGTGAAAGTCTTGGTCCCAAAAGCAAATCAAAACCTATTCAGCTTCCTTAGAGCTGTTGTTAAATTGCTGGGGTTTTTTGATGCTGAATTTGCTAAGCTTTTATCTTGCAGTGGTCTGTGACACAAATATTAAGTGGCATAAGTGAATGAATAACTGTAGCTTTTCTGTCTTATTGGATGTGGAAATTGAAACAAGATGGAATCAGGAGAACTGCAGCTCCACTGCAGTCACATCAGCTCAGGTACAACTGCCCAGTGTTACAGCTAATTCAGGAATCTCTGTTTGTAAAGTAGCAGAAATTGCATGGAATTTAGTGTCAGTGCACCAATTCTTTTATGAGCACCACTTTTGGGGGGGTCTGTGCTGCCCTGCATGTGTGGATGGCACTGGGCACCCTCTTGAAGTCAGCTTGGACTCCTCAGTGTAGTGTTGATGAACATGAAGCAAGGTGTCCAGCTTCCACCTACCAACACAGTTCTCGTGTCTCAGTGTTCTTGGGAGGGGTTAGATGGGTGTCTATCCCCAGGTAAGGGGGGTGCTGTTGCAGCAAGGCAGAAATCAAGGCATAGCAGTCCTTGTGAGTGCCTGATGTGAAGCCTGGCTTCAACCAACCATGTTTTCACTGCTGGGAGAGGGCAAAAATGGTAACTTCCTTGAAATGGACACGTTTCCACTTGCTATCCTAATAATTAAGGACAGAGATGTTATACAAGGCATTCAGTATTAATTCCTCCTCATAGGAGAAGTTTTCATATTTATTGACTACTTCTGTATTTATGAAAATAGACAGTCTTAAACTTGCAGTTTCTGATTTTGAAAGTTTTGGCAGCAGTGTGCCACATGTAACTGCAGTCACTCATCTGGCCAGCATCCCATGCTAAGGGCAAGAAGGTTTCGCTGCTTTTACCTAGGAGTTAGATATTGTTGGTGTATGCACCCTGCTAAACTGTGCTGCTACTGAAATATACTCCTACTGAGCATGTACCCCACTGCTACTCAGCCAAAGCTTGTAGTGCCATCTACTTGATACACTGACAGATCCTAAATTTAGGAGCTAAAGCAGATTCCAGTCAGAGTGAGGCAGAGAAAGATGGCTAGGGTAAGGATCTTGGCGTGTTCATTGCTGGTTTGCATTCTGGGCTGTAAGCCTTGCATTTGGTGGCTTCACATTTGGCAGGTGACATTTTTAGGAGCAGTTCACATTAGGGTGAAGAAGTGTGCCCTGTAATCCTGCCTGAGGCTTTGGGGGAGGGGGCAAGACTGCGTGTAAGAGAAGCTGTATGCTGCTACTCTGACTTCTGCTCCGTGCAACTTTCTCTTCTAACATTGTTACTCCAGTGGTGCCCCATACAAGCAAATGAAACTGGGTTATTTTCAAATTCCCAGCACAGCTTTTCCATCTAGTAGGTGTATTACAATACTCTTCATGCCAGTTGTTTCATATGAGCAAAAGTTAACTTCAGTGTGATTTATTTGAATCATCCTGATTTTATCTAACAAAAAAAAAAAAAAATATCAAAAAAACTGCACAAGAAATTCACAAATATTTTGCTTTCTGCGCTGAACATATTTTATCCATCTTAAGTCACAACAGTTTCAAGAATCTAGTTATGGTTACAAAGCTGGTGGTGTTATCCTACCTGAGGATGATGAATGCTGCCAGGAGGCTGCAATTGGGAAGTCTCCTGATGTTTCCCAAAGAGCTGGACAGACAAGTTGTGCTGTGTTTTTCACAAGCATGTTATAGCTAAGTTTTTTCAAAGGTGCTTAAAGCCTGCTGGTTGGGGTAGGAGTTATGGGTGGACTATACTAGTTTAATTTGGAGCATAAGAACTGACTGTCCTATAGAGCATGTAAGTAATATTTGGGTCACTTTTGCTTATGTGAAGTTACTGGTTACTTAAAACAGGCAACTTTTAAAATGTAAAGTTAAATAAACTTACTTTCCTCTTTGAAGAATTATGTGAGTTACAAACCATAGTTTGGGGCTCAAAGATCACAAATAGTGTTTTTCTGAGTACCATATCACTGTAGTATTTGAATGTTTTTGTGATCCTTGAAAGGGAAGTACAATCTTTCTTTCTTCTCCAGTGACAATTGATTTGTTTACAAAGGAGAGTCTTACTCAAAGAAAGCTGAGTAAAATCTGACCAATGCATCAAAACAGCTGAGCTATTGTGAGACTGTAGGAACTGATCATGTGAATTTTGCCCCTTGATTTCTTAGGGGTTGGTACAACACTGCTCCTCATGTCAATAGAGTAGATCCAAGCTCAAGCTGGCTGTCTTCTGTTGCTGGATACACTCCCTCTCAGACACAAGAATCTTGCATGTTCAAAATTCAGAAAAAAAGCCCCACAACAGGTTGTGTCAGGCTTTTAGTGTTTTCCAGACAGCTTCTCACAGGGAGACAAACGATGGTGGTGAGAGCTATCTATGCAAGACATCAAGACCTGCTGGGGAGCACCTTTCCCTTCTCTTCTGGTGCTCTGTGTCAGGAGCTGAGTGGGAAGGTCTGTGTCTCAGTGGGTTTCTTATGCTTTTTCTGACTGGGATGGGGACTTGCCTAAAGGACATCTGAAGAGCTTCAGATTTTACATGACAGGTTCTCTTCTTCTTACTTTGATATTCATGTTTTTCATACACAGTGGTTCATTGAAAAGGAGCAGGGTGGAAGGGCATGATAAGAAATCTCTTGTACTTGCCACAGCCTGGAAATGTAGATTTGGGAAATGCTTTCTCTGCCTGTGGGACAGTAGGTGGAGCTGTTTGTTACACACTTGAAACCTGCTCCTTAAAAAAATGAGAAACTCATCAATGTCATTGAGAAACAGTTTTCATTTGCATTGATGGAGTGATGCATCTTAGCACTAGTTTGGTCACCTTAGGGATCTGAGATGCTAATTCTTTAAAGATCTATCAATTTAGATAGAAGAGTAAACTGTTCTAAAAATAATGCAGCTTCTTGAATGCTGTTTCATCTGTCGAGTCTTTATGCTGCTATTAATGTAATTTTCCATACTGATCAAATGGAGCAGCTCTGTCCTGCTGTGCTGCACTTGGCTCTTCCAGTTTTGTCCCTTCTTTTTGTAAGATTACACAGACATTTGCAATTAAAATGCTTGTATGTTTAATATGATTAATTTCGTATTGGTCATGTCACAGTGTTAGAGTTGATAATTTAGGGGTTTTTTTTCTCTTTTGCTTTACCATTATAAAAGGTTTTTTAAACATAGTCCTTTGGAGGACCAACATTCTTCTCCATATTTCCATTTGGCAAGAGTGATGTAAGTTAATTTTTCCAGCAGTGAACAAATAGAGATCCAAGTATCAGCAAAGCAGCGTTTGATGAGTTTGGTTTTCATACAGGGGCTCAGTTTGATTTACATGAGAGATGGAAGAGCTTAGGCTCAGGAAGGATGAGCCTGTTTGTATTTTACCCCTACATTTCAGTTCTTTATCTGAAGAATCTTATCAGGTAGATCCAAAGAGGTAATCCTTTTGCAGAGGGTGGTCCAGGAGTTTTCTTTGAGAACTGGCATCGTTTGCAAAGGTCCCCAGCTCCTTCTCTCTTTGATGAGCTGCTGTGCTCCCTGCTGCTGGAGGTGTCCTACAACAGCTTTCTCAAGCCCTTTGGGTGGTGAAATCAAAATGTTTGGTTTAAGGGAAGCTGACATTTTAACTGAATTTTCATCGATACATTTATGTTGCCTGTTTGCAAGTTTAAAGAGCAAAGTTACTGAGCTAAGCCAGAGAATCTGTAGTGGTAATAGATATTCTTCTGTTTTCTTTTGCTAATGAAAGCCAATAAAATGGTAATTGCAGTTTCTTTTGCCAATCTGTACTTAATAATAACCTTTGATATAAATGTACTTCTTTCATATAATAGCCTTCTTTCCAGTGCTGGCAGGTGAGAAAATTAAAGTAAGCATATAATTTAATTTTCTGCAGCAGGTAATGTAGCAGAACATTATGGTATGCAATCAAGAGCCCAAGCAAAGTATTACTTGCAGTCTTTATTTTCTTGGTGTTGTACTGGACATAGTTAATAAGGTTTCTTGATGAAATAATCATGTTTACTGTAGAAATAATAAAAAATAAACAGCAGCATGTAATTTGCAGAACCTCTGGGTTCTCTTGCTTAGTTAACTGTATACTCAGTAAAACTATTCTTGGAAACCAGAGGGATCTGCTTTTACAGTATTATGTAATTACTGTCTGAAGTCAGGAATCTGAAACTTACAATAATAATAGCAGCAACAGCAGCTCAGCACCTCATTTTAAACTCAAATTACCTAATGACTTCTAAAGCGAATTACTCAGTAATGAAAAAATAGCAGTGCATCATTTGTTATTGCTATTATTCATCTTCTCATCAGCTCTGGAAGACTTCAGGGTGTTCCATGAATACAGGATTGTATCTTATTCCAGTCATTTGAAAGCTCCTGTGTAGGTGATGGTGTCTTTCTGTAAGTCAGTGATAGTAGATTACTCATTTCTGAAATAATTTTGGCATTTTCTTGGAATGTGATTATTTTCATAAAAGAAGGATTTCCTGCAGGCATATCCCCTTTGATTTTGAAAATCTGACCAAAACATTTGGCCACAATTTTGCGGTTTATGAGGAAAACAAATTGAGCTGCTTTATGGAGGAAGCTTTGGAATATGTGGTTAGAACCAAACCAATTAAGTTGTGTTTGCTGAATGTGCAGAAAAGTTGAAGTGATGCTTTGGAGGTGCAAATTATCCCCTTTGTATCAATTCAGATGGCAATAAGGATACCCTTACTGGTAACTATTTTTCTGGTCATCAAAATGTTTAGGGAAAGAGAAGTAGCAGTCTATTAGGATTTGAAAGGAAAATGAAGTTTCTTTGTGGAATGACTATCAACTCAGTTTTGATTACTTCCTTTTGTTTTCTGTTACACTGGGTGACTGAACTTGCCAGTGAATTAGTACAACTAAATTGGTTTTTAAAGGTTGGGGAGCAATTTAAAAAACCCCCAAAAAACCCAACAAAATGAAAAACCAGAATTTTGAGTATAGATATCAAGAGGAAGCTTTCTGGAGAGTTTCTGAGTGTGCTATCTGAAGAGGAGGATGAAAATGAGCACTGCAGGAAGATAAAGTCAGTTAATGACTGCAAAAGAAATTTTTTGCATTGGCTTTTTTTTTTTTTTGTTATACTGGAAGAGTTTAGAAGAGTTTTCACATCACTCTCTCCCTGTGTGAGGGCTGCCTTAATTGGAAGTGTCAAGAGTAAGTTTTAGACTAAATCAGTAAAGATAAATTAGTTTCTAAAACCAGATGGCAATTGCTCACAGGTTCTACAGGAACTCAAAAATGAAGTGGTTGAACTGTGGCATGAAATTGTCTCCTAAATTGTTCTTGCTACCAGGAAAATTAATGGATTTGACATGTGATGCTGGTTTATAAAAGGGGATGCAGGAATGGGCAAGCTGCACTCCAGGAAGGCTGACTTCTACACTCAAAGAATGATGAAGTTGGTAAAGAAAATAGTCATATTCAAACCAGGAATACTGGGGAGGAATCCATCTGATTTTGGAGGCAAAGTCACTCCTTGCAGATCAATCAGAGGGCCTTGAAAGATCTGACAAATGTAAATTATGGTGATCAAGTTGCTGTACTGCACTTGGATTTAAAAGATTTTCAGTGAGTTCACTCAATGGAAGCTCTTGAGGAAAGGAAGCTGTTGAGCAATAAGAGGGAATGTATTTAATGGATTGAATACTGATTTTTAAAGATCAGGCCAGGCAGAAAAAGAGGACTAAATGATCACTTTTCTTTATATTAGATTATTACTGGATTTCCTTTAAAAAACATGTGAGAATAAATAATGAAACTAGCAAATTTGCTGAGAAAAGTGGCACAGAGACTTCTGATCCTTAGTGACAGGGCAGCAAAGCAGCATGGAGACTGTTGTTCAGTGTTTTTATACACATACAGGTACATATCCGTACAAACACACTGATGTTTCCATAGGTAATATGTTTCCTTAATTTTAAGAAAAGCAACAAACATACCTATCATCCTTAAGGCCCTTGTAATATAAATGTTTTGGTAGGGAGAACTCAATCCATCGAGGAAAAAGTGTTAATGATCAGCTTAATGTGCACTCTTTGAAAAATTTGGGCCCAGTTTGTGATTCATGTTGTTGTTACATTTGGGAAGGTAATTTCAGGCATTTGGGAAGACTGTTAAAGCATTTTTATTCTGCTGCTTTATTCAAATGTTGATAGCCATTTTTGCTTACTAAAGGTTGAAAAGATTTGTGACTAAGTCACAGATGTGTTGAAACTATTTATTTATGTCTACACAGAGCCAGAAAATGAAGCTACTGTAGCTTAAAGTAAGTTCTTAAAATAGTTTCAGTCGTTAAATTTTGTACTATAGAAGCTTAAATGTGCATGGAAAAAATATATCTCTTATGTTTGAGGAAAATAAAAATTTTCTTAGGCATGCCTGAATAATTTGAACAAAAGAATATGTGATGAAGTAGTTCATGGTTCAGAAGATAACCTTGCCACCATCTCTAGCAAAACATTTTGATGTGATTTGGAGTTCAGCGAATTTTCTGCAGGCTGCAGTGTTTCATGTATGTTTTGATTATTCTGAAGAGTATTTTAATGCCATTGTTTTGTTAACATAATAAAAAATATTTTTATTTGTTATATTAGACCTTAATCAATAGGATGAGAAATTATAATAGATTTGAAATCATCTTACATTACATTTAAATTAAAATACATTTCCAATTTTTAATTCTATTACCTCTAGCAACAAAGAATAAATTAAGATGCATCCATTATGTATATCTCCTATAGCACTTTTCACTTGCAGATGTGATGGTGCCCTACAGAGAAGCTGGGTAAATGTTGTCATCTCCATTTAGCAAGTGAAGAAAGAAAAAAACCCAGTGCTCTGGAGGATTATATTATTAAGGAACTGTGTCCAATTTCAATTAATCCATTAGTATTTGGTTACATATTTATAAAAACAGTAGCCATAACATTTATAGTTTATATCATACTCCAAGTGTCAGAGTTAAATTTCTAATCCTGAACCTTTTTGCTATTTTCTCTGCCTAACTCCATAGCATTAATTATTTCAATTTCCAAAAGACTTTTGGAAAAAAATTCTCATAAAAAAAAGAATTTGAAGAAAAGGTCATGATGTTATCAGGAGGTTAGAAATAAAGAAGTGTTATAGATTAGAAACTGCAACTAAATTATTAAGTAGAAACAGACTGTGAATTTTCAGCTTTGGCTAGAGGCATGTGGGGCTTCATATTGAAGGGCTTCTGTTCATTAGCTTATTAAACAGTGATTTAGAAATGAATGGCAAGGTGTTTAGAAGCAACAGAAGAATTTCAATTAGGTGAAGTCAGATGTCTGCAAGGATTGTAGGTAACGGTTTCGTTCAAGCTCTGGATTGGGGTTTTTTTGGTTTTGTTTTGGTTTTTTTCCCCTCTTTTTTTCTGCTTTTTGCCCTTATGACAAATGCTGGGCAATGCCACCTGGATAGAGGAACCTAACCAGGTGTGCTGTACTGAAAACTGAGGTGGGAAGGTGCCTCATCAGAAACTGTGCCTGTGCAAGGTGGGCACTGGAGGATGCAGAAGTCACGATGGAATGTGATGCTGATGTTCTCGTAATTCCGCTGTCAGCCTGGCTCTGCCTTCTAGCCTGAAATAGTCATTGCTTCTCACTGGGATAGAAACTAATAGATAATAATGAGAGCTTTCATTAGCAGCCTTCTGGTTAAAAGAAACATGAGAGTTCGACTTGCAGAAGGGACAGGACAGGACACAATGAAAGTACGGGAGATACTACATGGTATGGAATTAAATGTTCTTGTAGTTCCTTTTGATAATACTTGTACCATCATCAACTTTACACTACATAAATCCAATTATTTTTGCATGGTTAGGCCAGGGAATTAATTTTTCAAATAATACTGAGGTTCAGATTTAACAGGATTTTTGAACAAGCAGACAAGCCACAAAAATTCATGTTACGAGTCCTCGATACAATAGCAACTTGTACTCTTTGAAGAATAAGACTATTTCTACAGACAGGAGTAGGGAGGGAAGATAAAAGACCCCAAACTTTCATTGTTCCAAAAACTCCTGCCCATCCCAAGTGTTACATTGACCATAGTCCATCATGGAATTTGCTTTCCAAGCCTAAAGTCTGTCACTTCACAACTTTTAGCCACTAAACTGAAATATGGAGGGGAGGGGAAAGAGGAGGAACAATACAAAGAACAGACAGGGGAGGTACCCTGATCAAAGTGAGGGAGGTATGTGTAAGCTTCAACGTCTGTTACAGACAGCCCAGGATGCAGCCTTGACAAACTGTTGTAATGCTGATGGCAGGTTTTGGTTATGTGCATTTCAAAAGAAAAAAAATGGGTGAAATTTAATTCTGAGACTGAGATTTTAAGTGAAGGCTGAATGAAGAAGCTGTTGAGATAAGTCACTAGCTGTAATTTAAACAATTCACTGCAAATGTTTTAAGTTTAAATTTTAAGTTTAAAAGTCTCCCAAGCTTGATGTTTGTGAAAATCCAAACTCAGAGAGTAGAAGGGGGAAAATGGTGATGCTACGGAATAACAGCAGCAAGAGCACAGTGTACAGCAAGAATTCTGTATATCACCTGCTTTAGACAAACGGGTTTGGGCTGGCATGGAAAAAGCATGGTTTATGCAGGAGCATTTTGACTGTTTTATATATATGTATGCACAATAAATTTCTATGCTGGGGTTGATATTGCAATATCTTTGCAATATGCCAACAAGTTCCTTGGTCTCTGGCAGACAATTAACAATACCAGATGCTCCAGAGTCAATATAGAGGAAAGCACCCAGTGCTCTAATGCTCAGGAGACTGAGTGAAAGCCTTAAGGGAGGCAGGTGATTTTTAATTAACTCACATTGAGAATTTTGCTGGGAAAGATCACCAGAAAAAAAAAATTAAATTAATATATTGGAGAATCTGAAACTAATATTTTTCAAAAAAAATAACAAGATAGCTTTTTGCTTCTGCTTAAGCTAAATGTGGGATTATCAAGTTTAAAATTCATATTGGTGAAAAAAATATCAGAGACAGTGTTTATTTAGCAGTATTTGACTGAATAGGCATTTTGCTTATGAATGGTGAAATTTATTTCCAGAGGGCAGTACTGTCCTGACACCTTCATAGTTCCTTTTCTTTTGGCAACATTTGGAAACATGGAATGTACTGGGAATTGTTATTGCATAGTTAGGCCTAGTGTTAGACGAGGTAAAGGTTACTGGCCACACATCTCCGAAACGATATCGATGCTCTCAGAAGTGCATCAGTTGCCATGACTTCCTTTCTGGATGTGCCAGCACAAAGCCTCTCATGAGAGCAGGTGTATGTAGTTACTGCTTGCACGTAATGTGGGATGGATTGGTGCATTAGCAGAAGGCAGAAAAACAGGAGGAGCAGAGGTGAAGTTGCTTCTTTGTGCAGTGGTACAGCATGTGTACTGTTAGCTGATGACCTGCAAACACACAGGCTGTTGAAGGGAAGGAGTAAAAGAAACCACAAAACAAATGTTAGAAATAAATTGTTAGTGCTCTGGGAAGGCTCTCCTAAGTAAAATGTTGAATCCTGTACTGTGTATTTTAATATAAGCACATGTCCAAGTGTGAGAAAGATATCCCCCTGTGGGGAAGAGGAACATTTTCACTGACTTGGAGGGAACTTAGTTTGAGTTACTGAATTATATAATTGCCCTTAAGGATCCACTTTCAATGGCTTGATTAAATAGTACATATCAGGATAATTGGCACTGGGAAGTCAGAGACGTCTTAGAAATACCCAGCCTGCTAATTAAAATCAATTCCATTGCTCTTACCGTTTTTTTGTTCCTTCCAAGTGGCAGATTCTGTTATGCTTGCTGTATCTGATGTAGTGTGGAATATTAAGGTACTGAAGTAGGTGAGTTTTGTGTCACTCATGTTAGGTCACATACATTCATACCAGTGTTGTGGGTTATGCTGAATGGCTTTTATCATGCTCTTACTTTACTGAAAGGCAAAGCCCCTGTCAATCTCAGATGTGAGAATCAGGGTCCTAATTTAATTTAGATGCCATGTTTTTATTTTTATTGGGTTGTTTTGGTTTTGGGGCTTTTTTTAAACCAGGAAGTCAAAATGAGTCACTTGTTCTTTACTGAATAGAACATTATACCTCCTTAGATAAAATACTTGCATGCTCTCGAAGAGTTTGGTTGGGATTTTGGTTGTTATAGTTGCATAAACACAAATGTAGCAGGCATATAATACATATTTTAAAATTTTTCTCCAATTTATGTAGCTCACTTTTTTCTTACTGCATCTGTGTTTCTTTTACAAACTTGCCTTTATGTTCTCCTGATTAAATAATAAATCTGGGAATTTCTACCCTCTTGTAAACAAATATCTTATTGCTAAGAGTTTTGAAGGAGTTGGAGTCATTGATGATTTTTGAAAAGATAATTGGAGAAACTTCTCAGCTCCACAGAGTAGAGGCAATTTATATAGTTTACTTCAGCACAGCATTTTCTTTTACGTGGATATTTGTGGTATAACTTTTAAGACAGAAAAAAATGCAGATATTCTGGTACAGTGTGTTGAATATAACCCATTTTAATGGAGTTTGACAAGAGCTGATATTGTCCTAATTAGATAGAGAGTAAAAACTCTATTTGATCAATGCTTTTGGATCTTTAAATTTTGAGATATGCAAAAAGAGAAGAGAGGAAGAAATTTAAGGGACTTAATTTTCAAGAAAGGCTAAGCCTTCACTGAAAAACAAGCTCCAGTAAAACACCTGTCATTCTGTATCCCATAACTGAGGAACCAAAAATCTGATCTTTAACGTCCTACTCGAGTTATATGGAGTACATGAATGGTATGATCTAATATTCACCTGTACCTGTACAGACAGACTGAAGACATTCAGAATGCAATTTTGAAAAATCTGTCCTGCACAGAGTGCAGATGACCAAATCTAATGATGACATTGGGTCTTTTTATTGTTTTGCATTGCTTGGTTTGTGCTCTGGGGGTTAGCTGGGCAGAGTACAGCCAAAAATCTCTGAAACTGCTGCTAGCTTTTATAGCATCACTATAATTATTTATTTATTGAGTGTTACTTGAGCTTAGTCTGTTCATTTTCTAGCTGTTGAGTGTAACTGATGTTGATCTGTCCCATGTGAGCCTTAACTGGTATTTTTGCAAAGTTAGAGATTCAGTTTTTTAAGTGTGCTGGGGAGCTTAAATGTATTTGTAGAGTGGTTTAAGTGTTTCTTGGGCACAGACTGTGGTGGCACTGTTCAGAAATGAACTGAGCTGCAGTCAAGGGAATCTTTGTAACTTCAGTGTGCAAGGAGGAAATCTTTCAGATGCTACAGCTTTCTCTCTAATTATGTGTGTTAGAGCCTGTGCATGCTTTGCCTGTATAGCAGAAAGAGAAATGCTTTGCTTTAATTCTTTGCTGGTTTCAAATAATGTTTTTTATAAATCAGCTGCTCGTCTCAAGTCTGCCTCTTTTTGAAGTAAGGCTTTGCTTTGATTTATGAACTATTGATTGTATTCAGAGCTTTTGTTTTATCTGCTTTTGTAGTTACACAGATACAACCAGCACACTGAATTCCTCTAAAGATTTGCTTGGTTTTTTTTCTCAGGGGAAGAGTCCTTGATTATAAGTATTGGTGCATTCCAATTTGTATTTCAGAGCTCTCAAAAATGTTATGTATAATTTGCCTTTTGCTTTAGGAATGAATTTGTGCAACTGTTTTCCTCAGTAAAAATAAGCACCTGTTAATCAAGATTTTTAGAAGATTTTTGTGTTTTGCTGTAAGTTCTAAAATACTGCCTTTTTAATGTCTGATTTACACATAGTGCCACAGTAGCTGCAATTTGCACCCTTAGCCTACAGTGGTGGTTTGAAACCACCTTGAAATGTTCAGGAGCATACTAAAGAATTGTGTAAAAAAAATCATATAGCCTTGTATGTAAAGAAAGCCATCATCTTGCTATCTCAGTATTTGCTCGTGTTGTTCTTCTTCTGACTGAATGTAAGTGGCTGCTAAAGTTCCAATAAGTAACTCTTGCTTACATGCTTCTTCCACCCCTGCTTGTGAGGAGAACTATCTGACTCTTGGTTCTTGTGGTCCACCTTTTTACCCTCTATGACATATTTTCTGAATTTAACATGCACCTTTGCTGGGATGCTTGTATTTTAGACAGAAAATACATAAGAGTGTAAAAGTTGTAAGTCGTGTAGCATAGGATGGAAGTAAGCAAACAAAAAGAAAATGAATGGTGATTACTTTGCTTCCTGTGGAAGGGAAAGGAATTGGAAGGCAGCTCTGTGTTTAGGGAATATTTATAGAAAGCATAAGTATGCCTTTTAAGCAGTAAAATCTTGGTTAAATGTGAAATTTAGAACTGTTTTGAAGGAGATTCCCACTTGCATTTCTCTTACCCTCAAAGCATCCAGTTGGTCACTCCTTAGTCTTTTCACATATTTGCAACTAAATGTATAAAACTAAACTGAGCACTTAATTTCTTAAAAAGAAATATTTATTTTGTCAACATTAGAATTTTTAATTTTTAATTGTATAAATGTATAATTTTTAATTATATTGTTATGGTTCCCACTGGAGGATCTTCTTCCACTTGAAATTTAATTAAATACATTTTGATATTTGTTATAAATCAACCAGTATTTCAGTTACAGAGATAGTCCCTTGAGATGACTTAATCATGCAAGTTTTGAAGTTCTGAATTTATGGATATGCCAATGTTTTTATATTCTAGTTATTTTGAAAGATTAGTGTTTCCTAGTCACTCTTCTTTTATTCCTCAAGGATAATTATTTGGTTTTGAGAACAAGTTGTTACTTTAAAAGCAGTAATTCTCCTTTTGATGTATTTAATTTTAAATCACAGTCACACATCAGAAGCAGATTTAGTCTGTAATTCAGGTGATAGTGCATCAGTGCAAAAGAGAGCTTTAGGAGAGGGCTATCTGCTGACATGTTCTCTGCCCACAGACTGTCACTCCAGCTGCTCAGCCCACAAGGTAAATCCAAGCTGCATGTACCTATGAGGAGAGCAGCTTGGTAGAGCTTTGGTTTCATTTGAAAGCGTGGTGAGGGAAGGAGGAATGGATCGAAGCACAGACACCTGCTAGGCAGCAGCACAGTCTGAGAAAATGCATTTGTGTTTTCCTGAGAGAACCCCTGGGTTACTCTGTACCGATTTTCTGCTGCTGAATAAAAACTGACTATCCTCTGGTAGCACTTCAGGCCATGGCTACGGAAGTGTAGCTTTTGTCTCTTTCTTCCATTACTCTGTCCATCTTTTTGGACCACAGCACTGATGAAATTCCTGGAGTGACACCACCATGAACCACTGCAGTGCTATGGAGAATTGAGTCAGTTATGTTCAAAGGTATTTCAAACTAACTGCTGCAAATTACAGTCCTATTGGGAATGCTTTATAAAGCTAAATTTTAAGTATACCAATCCAGAATATGTCTTGAAATGAAGTGGGTGTGTGATACACTGAACTTCTAATGTTGCTTCAAGGCAAATTTTCAAAAGCCCATGCACAAGTCTCCTGGCCGGTGATTTCTTTTAAAAGAAAAAGAATTCCTAATCAGAAGCTACAGTTTTACAGCCTATTCCTCCTCCCTTATCACCCTATGGTTTACTGGTTGGTTTTGGTGTGCACAAACAAGATTCCTTTTGGAAGTAACTAAGTCAATGTTTCTGAGCCAGTGAATCAGACAGGTTCAGACTGTGTGCAGTGTGGGAATGTTTGGTCCAGGGAATCACACTGTCTTCCCTGAAGCAAAGCTGCACAACTACATGCTGTGGAGATGTAGGCCTTCAGCATTGTCTCGTTCAGGCTACTGATCTGCTCTTGGTGCAAGCAACTCTCACAAATTCAGACATAGCCAGAGGGTCTGCACCAAGTACACCAACCAAGCCTGGGGTGGACTGTGCCACAAACTCCCCACAGGGGAGATGTCTTCCATCTGCTGCTTTTGAAGAGAGAAAATGCTCAAGGGATAGAAGAGAGCCATCAGATATCTGAATGGTACTATCCACAGAAGAACTGAATAATAGTATTTGAAACTTTTATTATTAAAAACTCAGAACAAAATGACATTTTTAAAATTAAAAACACGTTATTTTAAAAATGGTGAAGAACCATTCTGTCTTTTCCAAATGTGCATCATCTTTCTGAGTTCTAGTAGTGAATTATATGAGTTTCCATTTTTAAAAAGCTTTTGTTTTATTTCAGTTGTTTTGCCATTCACCGAAAACATCCCACCAAAGTATGTTTGATTGATGGACAGGTGATTGGGAAGATCAGAGAGCACAGACAGGCTGAGAAGAGGAATGAAAATGGCAGCTTTATGGAGTTGCCCTTCGTCCATTCCTCTCTGGGACAGTTCACTGACCTTAGCTTTCTGTGTCTGGGGTGAGGCATACTATCAAGGGCTAAAGAAGATTTACTAGGATTCATAGAGCTGCATGAGAGGACTTTAATTTATCTCCAGTTCCTTAACATGCTGTTTGTCTGGTAACCTGTCTGTCTTTCCTCATCTCTAGCTGAATTGCTTTGTCAAGGACAAGCCATAGTACTACGTTTCCATGGGAATGGGGTATGGAGAGTACTAGGTGGATGAGAATCCTGGTATTCACTTGCAAGGGATATTGAATAATGCAGTTTATCTAGAAGTGTATGCATGCTCACACATATATACAGAATAAAACTCAATAGCGGCACCTCTAGTCAAAGCTAAAGAATAAAGATGGTTATTTTCTATAAAAAAAATATGAATTATTTGGGGGTTTTGTTTTTCATGGTTGCTTACTCATTTCCTTTCAATCCATTACAGTATATTCTTTTGTAGGTTAAAATATCAGTATGTTATTAAATTTGCAGAAACATTCCTGTAATGAAAAGTTTCTGGATTAAGTTAAGAACATCAGGTGTAAGAGAGCTGAAATTACAGAAATGTTAACTGAAGATTGTGTCTTTGTTAGATACAGGTGTTACTATAGGAATAGTACATGCCAATATTTTTTTAAAGGACTACCCAAAATTTGTGTGTTTGAATGAGGAAGTGGAGATGCTGTTCATATTTCTTGTCCCCTTGCAAACATTTGTCTGGTTTGTAAGAAAAAATAAGATGCTGCTTGCAGAAGGCATTAATATTGCTGATACAAAGTTCACCAGGGTAACACATCATGTTAAATATAAAGTACATTCTGTGAAAATAGATTCTTTTGTCTGCCAAAATACTTTCCTTGTGTACAGTACAGGTGTGTGGTAATTTTAAGCTTCTAAGCTCAAGCTTTTTTGTTTGTTTGTTTTAAAGACAAACAAACAAAACCTACAAGGAAATTGCAAACAATTTCTGTAGTTAAGAAGATAGTTGTTTATATGCTTAAAGCTGCAAAAATATGGAGCTGCTATTTTTTGCCGACCCTTTGGGCTTGCAAGGCTTCAGTCTTAAAGCTACTTGAATTGCACTCTGTGTGGAATACCAAAGAACAGCATTAACTATATGTTAGGAGCACAGGCAGTATGAAGAGGAGTTGGACTAGGGAAGTGGACTTCAGGAGCTGTATACGTGCAGACTTATTGAAAATACAACGTTGGGTGCTACAGTTGCAAGGAATTCACACAGAGAGCAAGTTCATGGGAACATCGTGCTGTGATTCTAGGATTTCACAGGAGTCCCACCTGAAACAAGCCCACGGATGGCCTAGAGCATTTGTTGATGCCTTCTGCTCTCTTCTTGTGGCACATTAGGGTTCCTGTGGTTGTTGCAGGCAGTGGCAAAACACTGAGTGGAGGTTGGTGTGGGAGGGTGCCTGCTGTTTTGCCTGTGTTGCATTCCCCATGGAGGGTGGTGGAGGACATGGCTTTCCCAACGTTCCCATCCCACCTGGGTTCTGGAGTGGCAGTGGTCGGGATGGGCAAATTTCAAAGCCAGTTTCATGGGGCAGAAGGCCCTTAAGTACACAGCATGTCTCACCCTGTTTGTACACAGACCAGCAGGAACATCTTTGGGCTGCTGTGTCTGACACACACTCGCAGTTGTCTGGCACGGACTTGTCAGGCTGTGAAACCCAGTTCCTTAGCGAGCTCTGCTGTTTGCTCTGCTGCCTGCCTTTGTTTATTCTGCTGCCTGATCTGTGGGGAAGGGTCAAGTAACAACAGTGATTTTAGAACAAATCTTTGTAGGCCAGCATTGCTAGAAGTCCAGCCAGGAAGAGGGAAGAATGGTGCATAGTGAATACTTCAGGGATTTTCAGAGCCAATGTCTCAGTTACTCTGCTGCTGCACACTAGCCAGGCTATGAACTGTACTTTATAAGGTCAAGCCAGATGGCACTGTGAGAGGAGCACTGAGAGAACTGTTTAATGTAGTAGGAGTGTTTCTATTATTAAAGGAAAATTTTCAAGTCAATATGGGCATAAAATGGTATTCCAAAGAAAGGTGAACTCCCAGATGCCACCACTGATGCAAAGAATGTATTGCATGTAACTATGATGGAAGGGTACGTACATTTTAAAAAATATCTTCACTAAATATTTTTGTTTGTTTTTGGTTTGTTTTTTTTTTTTAGTTGAAAAATGCTTTGTTCTAAAGAATGCTTGTCTGCATTTATGATTCTCTAGGAATGAACCTGTACTGAAAGTCAGGACCTGATAGGAGAAAGGTTCCAAGTTCTCCAAGGAGAGGTACCAGATGGGCAGTGAGAAATAAACTTCAGGGAGAGCAAAATGACAGTTATTGAGAGGAAATGAGATAAAGGGGAACATAGCAAATATTTATGTAACTAAAAATCACTTTCAAATGTGGGAAAGGAAAATACAGGGAAGCCATATAAGAAAGGTGGTAAAGCTAATGATGTTTTGCTAGATTGTTCAGAAGTTTGATAGGGTAGTACAACATTAAGTATTACCTGTTTGTAATCTAAGGGGAAAGTGCCCCAAAATGCTATTGTAAATAATAATTAAAGCTTGCCATTTTATAGTCACATTGCAGGGCTGTGACATATACAGGGGAAATTACTAAAAAATCACTTAGACTGGAGTGATTAGTGGTTTGATACGGGCATAATAAGGAAAAAAGGAGAAAACTTCCTATCTTATCATCACTTGCAGTTGATGTCCAATATGGATACACACCTTTTGATCCTTCTCAGTCAAACTCAGGATTTAACCTTCAGAAGTGCTTGTCCCTGTTATTGACACATTATTTCACCTCAGACCACTCTACCTTACTGCAGACTAAGCTCTAACTGAGGTAGGAGAGCAGCCGAGAAAGAAGTGAGGAGGAAAAAGTATGTCAAAACCCAGCTTTATTTTTGTGTGTCGCATGTGGCAGTAAAAGAATGGGAGGGCAAAGGAGTCCGTACTCACTGCACTGTCCTGAAAAAGATCAATTCAGCCTTCATGTGGAGATTTCCAATATCCCCAGAGCTCCCCAGAATATCTGTTCTAGAATTCAAAACCTGCTTCACCCTTGCTGCTCCACTTGCCCACAGAAGATTTTGAAGCCTATCAGTTAAATGTAGTGCACAGCCTGTGCTCCTGTGATATCCAACATGGCAAAAGAAAATGGGGTTAAATAACAATGTCCCATGTTGATTTGTGGGTTTACAAAATGAGAAGGAATTTAAAATAATACCAGTATACTATTTATTTCATCTGTCTATACTCTGACATGTCAGTCAGTTCCAGCTGATGATAGACACTGACTGACAGTGCTTGTGCCAGCAAAAGAAAAGGAAACTTCCCCTGATAGCCATCAGCACAGTGTCTATAAAGTCATACAGCAGCAGTCACTCATTTTGTGAAACAGCTTTGCCTCAGCACCGAATTGTTAACAGATTAGGATAGAGCCTGGTATGACAAAATAGGTACTGGTCAGGGACAAGTGCACCACAATTTGTCTTGGTGCTGACTGGATCTCTCTGTAGCAAATGCAGTGCCTCCTCTATGTTTTTTGACGAGGGTAAGTGTTGAGTATGTTGGCACTTTTCTGATTCTGTCAGCAGTTTAATTGGTTCAACTGTGATGAGCACAAAACTTCCACAGGTTAGTCTTCACAACATTTATTTTATGGTATTTAGTAAGAAATATGAAGGTGTCAGTGCAATTTTTTCCCATTGTAAGAAGTGCTTGCAAATCTTAAAAACAAAACCCAACCAGACAAAAAACCCCACAAAACAAAAAGACATCAACAGTGTTTCCACTGTGATTGATTTCTTATTTTTAGACAGAGGTTGTCCCCAGATCTGAGCGTAGCATATATGCAGCATCATCACTGTTTGCTCCTACTTTTGAAGAGAGAAGGAAAGAAAAGTACAATAATTGAGATTTGATAAGAATACACATTAATATTATAGAAATGTAATTTTATAGAAATTAAAAGCTGAAGAGAAAAAGAACCTCAAGAGATGCTAGGAAGATCTTAAGTAAAAGGAAACAGCTGTAGTTGGAGTAATTTGACTGTGAAATATTAATCTTCCTGATTTTTGTACAGGTGATTTACTCATAACTGTGAGTTTCTTAGCACTCATCTCCCCCTATCTCCTCCTGAAGACTTTGTGTTTTGCTTTCTTGCTTCAGGATGTTTCTGATGTTACTTCCCTCCCCCCATTTATGGTACACTCCCTGCTGTCTAATCCTCTCTAAACATGTCAGCTACTGCTGCTGGACTGATACCCTTCTGAACAGATTAAAGTGATGTGTGATCCTCAAAGGCTCCCTGAATGCAAGTGGTGTGTTTGCATGTGTGCTAAGCATGGCTTTTTGATAGTACCAGCAATGTGTAGAACATAGTTTCCTGTGCTAAGTATTAAATATACTGCAAGGCATTGTTGTGATAGTGTTGATTAGAATTTAGGAAAAAAGGCCTTGATTATAAAATAATTAATTAACTTGGCATTTGCTATAAAGGGACATGGCACTATCCCGTGCTCCACTTTTTCAGAAAGTAACTAGAGTTTCACTAGGGGAAATTTAGCAAAGACATAACAGAAACAAAATGGGAGGTGGTTTAGCACTGGAAGTCTGGAAATTGTGCTAGATGCCCATTTTGATGGAGAAGAATAAATTGCTTTAGAAGAAGCGGCAGCAAAAAGAAAACGACACTGAACCCTTAGAGAGTAGTGATGGGGGCATCACTTGCTGGTTGTTCCTGTGTACTGCAGGTGGAAAAGGTGTAGGACCCTGTCAGCACAGAGCTTCACCCCTATTTTCACTGGGCCACACTTTGAGACACAAGAGACGTGGAAGGGATAAAACACTGAGCAGCTCTTGCTGGCAATTTTGCCTAGTTCTCTCAGATTATTGCCCAGGAGTCAGGCTTATAAAACTTCCAGAGGGTGTCTTTCCTGAATTTAACAGCAGTTTACTAATGTGGTTGGTTCTGATGGTTTGAGAGGTTGGGTGAAGGAGAGAGGAAGTGAGGGCTGAGATGGGAACCACTCCCAGTTATCACAATGTAGGACCTTGAACATTTAATTGAAAACATGTGAATGGGAGAGAAATTTCAGTCACATTCAGCCTGTAACTCCTTCTCATTGCACTGGTAGTCAAGGAGTAAGAGACTGTCATGTTCTCCACAGATTAAAATATCTTTACCCCAGCTCTGGCATCTGGTGCACATCTGGCAGGTTTAAGGAGAGTGGAGATGGAAACACTGTGTACACTTTAACCACTTTATATGAAAAGCCCTTTGTCCTCCAGCATTGTAGCTTAGAGTGTATTGGTAAAACTTGGATTTTTAGGTGATCTTTGTAGCCCAAGGAAAGTCCTAGCCCAATAAACCAAGTTTGGATTGACTGTGGAAGTGGAAAAACATGAGGAGCAGTGGTAAAAATGGTCTCCCTGAAAGGCTGGAAATGGGTACATCAGAACTTGTTCATCTGCTCCCCAGAAAATGCAGAAATGCAGATTCTGTGCTAAACTAAATGCTTCATTAGCTTGTTATGTGTCGGTGAGTATGGAGGATGCCTGAACAAAAAAGTGTCTGAAGGCATTCTCCTCTTTGGAGGGAAACAGCATTTTAACAGTTGTCAAACTAAGATTGAAACCAGTTTCAAGACAAATTAGTGATCTTCATGGACTGCTCTGAATCCAGTCTGGGAAGTGAGATTGTGCAAACAAGTGCAGAGAAGAGAGGCAACCAGTTACCCAGCTGAGCAGAACACTGTTCTCCTCAGAAGAGCACTTTGCAATGTGTGCTGTGCGTTCTTTGGTCTTTGAAGTAAAAAAGACTCTAGGGCCAATGGATAAAACATAGCTTATTCTATGATATAACTATAATTTGAATTAAGAGGACAGGAAACAGAAGCCCTCATCTCTAGTACTGAAGAAGAAAGTTTTTGCCTGTCTTTGATAACTTGTAGTCAAAGCACTGCCTCGCTGTTCAGCAGGAGGGAGTGAGGTAAAGGGAATGGGATTATATTGTAACTCATAGGAACATTGTCCTTCCATTTTCTTCTTTTCCTGTGCAGGCAACTAGAATAGATTTAACCTCTACTCTACTGGGGAAGATAAAAGGTGTTTAAACAGCAGGAAAAATTGTATTTGTCCATCACTTAAGAAAGCAGCAGAGCAAATGGGAACCAGTCCAGCTGGACTTTGCCTCTAAACTGCCAGGCTTAAACTCCTGAAATGGTGACTGGTGTGAGACAAGAGTAAGATGGTACAGCCCAACAACTGTGCTCAGAGAAGCCCTTAGAGAAGGGCAGAGAGCTGCATCTTGGGGAGCCTGACAGGCAGACTTGCTTGTACAGACTCTGTCTTGGAGATCAAGCCAGCTATCAGGTTTTCACCAGGAACTGTTGTCTTTGTTATATGAAAAACAGGTGGGATTTTTATAGCTTTATGTTGTAATACAATTTGCTGCACCCTGTGAAGTGGTTTGGAGTGTGATCATCCTAAACTTACACATTTAGCATTGACCTTTTTTAACCTATTTTTCAAACTCACCATAGGCTTCCTTTCAGTTTGGTTTCTTTTTTAAACTTCACAGTACTGTTTTATTCTGGAAAGTTGTCAACATGTGTAGTACTGTTGACTTTGCAGTTTGAGGTTAAAGCTCCACCTGGCCGAGCCCTTGCGTATTTAATCACAGTAATGCCTCTTGGTGGGAAGCATACCCAAAAAAAAGGTAACTTTTAGAAAGGGTTTTCTCAAAAAAACCCCTTGTACTTCTGTTTTCAGGAGGTGAAATATACCAATTGTTTTAAAGAAATTTATTAGAGGAGAAGGCATTGTTCAGGCAAACATTGGAGAATTATGTTTAAACCTGCCAGACACTAAGAAGAAACAAATGATACCAATGAAGGCTATTTAATTTATATTTTAAAAAGTCACAAAAATGTAGTGGGTGATGAGGGGAAGACAACTATTCACCCTCAGAATATAATAGCAAAACCTACATCCAAAACAGTGTGTGTTCCTAATCTGACTGTTTGTGGGAATTATATGCCAGGAGTCTATCACCCAAAACATTGACTGAAATTAATTCCATATTTTTTAATGCAAACTGTGTAAATTAATTGATAAAAGCTTCTAGAACAATCTAATATGCATCTGCATATTTTTGAAATATTATTTGGAACTTGGAACTCATAGTTAAATAAAATGTTCTTTGACAGAATTGGTTTTGGTGATAGACATGCTGGGTACCTGTTGAGTACTTTTTGCTTCTTTTGTATTTGTGAGCAATCGGTGAAATGCAACCACTTGAGAAAGAAAATGAAACCCAATCTGAGAATCATTCTCACAGCAGGAGTTCTCTTCTCCACAGGTGCTTATTACTACATTACACATAACCATAATAGCCGAGCCCCGTCAGTTGTGATGTGAATAAATTCTGCCATTTGTGGTTCCCACTGTTCTGTGCTTACCCCAACAGGGACGTTTTTGTGTGCAGTCATATTTTGTTGCTTGTTTTATTTGCACACCTATTCTATACAGGTATACATCTCTGAATACATTACATTCCCTCCTTGGGGAAGTAAGCACATGTCAGTGCACCTTCATAGAGCAAGAGGCATTCCCCCTCTATTCTCTGTCCCATCCCCCTGGGTGTGTTCTGTTGGGGTAAACAGTGTTGCACAGGGAGGAAGGGGCAATGTTTGCAGTGTCTGGGTGGTTCAGCCTGCTCCTGAGAAGTGGCTTCTGCACAGGTGGCTGTCATCATTTAGGAAATGAGTTTCACTTCATGTGACAAGCAGTTGTTGGCTGCTCCCCTTTCCTTAGAACATTCTTACGATCTTGCAGTTTGAACATCCTCAAGGTAAAAGCCTTGGACTTTCAAACTTGGGATGCCTTGAGGTTCAGCTTGTACCTCCTGAATTTCAGTGCAACAGACTTTCTCAGTGTATCAAGACTGAAGCCCGCATCATCCCACTCACGGTGATCATCCAGTGATCATCCAGATGGAGTTACCTGCAAGTAAGGTTTTCTCAGGGTTGCTGAGAGTAATCCAGTGCCTGCTTTTCACTTCAAGTAATTTTCCTCAAACCAGGCAAGTTCGACTGCCCACCAGAGCTAGGCAGCACATTGCTTCTATGTGAAACCCATGTTTTGCTTCCAAGGAAAGAGTGTGGAGAGGATTTGGCTTCAAATGACAAGTCCAGTTGACAGCCCCTTTTGCCATTTGACTCCTTATAGAATAGCCTTTGGCAGGCAGTGAGTGAGAACCTTAATTTGCTACAGCTGTCAGAGACATGTGCACTGCTTTCTTTTCTGTTCTGCCTGGTTTCCTGTGGAAATGAGGCTTTTTCTGTCATGCTCTCTCTCTGCCAGCCTGTCCAACCCTATCCTATTTACTTTTTTAATCCATTGGCCAATTTTAATCCTATTTAGCACTGAGGCAGATGCCTTAATGATATTGAGTTCTGCCACTGTAATGAATACTGGCAGTCAGATAGAGGAGAGAGATGTAATTAATGCCTGTTCTGATGAAAAGATTTCAATGTGTGCTCAGCTTTTTCTAGGTATCAGGCTTTATTAGCTCTGTTGTGAACAAAACTGCCTGGTTTCATATTGTAAGCATTATTGTAGCCCTTTAATTGGTGGCTTTGCTTCTGTGGTTTATCTTGCTATCATGCATCAGAGCCCTAATGAGGGCTCAAAATGCCACTGAGCATGACAAGGTTGAGTGTGTGGGCTGATATATTACTAATTCTGGGAGACAGTAGAACTCCATAAGGGCAAAAATCTCTTTTTTCGTCACTCCCCCGGACCCCAGTTCCTTAGCCATTCTCAGTTAATGGGAAAGCCAGCACCTGCTGCCTGGGGTCCCCATACTGAAGCAAAGATTGCAGCATCTTGGCCTGCCAAACACTTTTCCATGCCAGAAATCCTCCTTGAATCATGCAGCCCTCACCTTCACCAGCTTTTGTTCTGGGACCTGGGGTTCCTGCCTGCCCTTCTGTGCAGAAACAGTGCTGTGTCTCACCCCAGTGCTGCAGAGCAGCATGCCTGCTATGGCTGGAGGAGTGGCATGGAGACAGTCCACTTCCTCTCTTGTTCCATGACAGGGATTGTCCATGTACAACCAGAGTGGGAGGGAGTAATGGAGATTCAAACTAGCCTTGCCATTGAATCTCTGGGATAGTTTCATCAGTTCACCCAAAGAAGCATGTTTGACTTGCATAATTCACTGTTGGGGTTTGAAAGTTTTCCTTTTCGGTTCTTCTCCCTTGTGGAATTTTTCCCTGGGTGCGTTGCAGAGAACTGAGGGCTGGGTACTTACGAGAACAAAGGGGAAGGCCAAGCAGGCTGCCCGCTCTGGCACCTGGGGGTGGGAACTCAGCTCGGAGGGCCGGTGGGCACTCAGCGTTGGTCACGAGGTGAGGGGAGACTGCTGCCTGCCGTGGTGGTGAGGACAACGCTACGCTGAACCTCTGCATTTCTGGCTGCTTTCCTTCTGTGGGAGAAGCCCCGGGATTCCCGAGCCTGTTTTGTTCCTGCCCTGCTGGGAGTCGGGCTGTGGCCACCGTGTCCCTGCTGCTGCTCTGAGCCTGTGCTACACTGTAGCCCGTGCGCCCTGCCTGCCGAGAGCTCCCGGGATTCCTGCTGCGGCTCCGGACTCATCTGCCGCCCAGAACTGGTGCTCGTCCCTGCTGTTCCAGCCTGCTGCTCCCGAGGATTCTGCCGGACACCGGACCAACTGCCCAGTGGGCTTTGTGAGGCCTTTGTTCCGTCCCTTCCCGGGACCCCGAGCCGCCATTGCCTTGCGAGGGCCGAGCTCGCTCCGGAGCGCCCCCTGCAGCCGCGGGGGAACCATCGCACCCGCCCTGCTCGCCGGTGCACAGTGGGTGGGGTTCTGTTTGCTGTCATTGTCAGTTATTGCTGTCTGCTTGTGTTGGTTTTTATATATATATATATATATTAGTAAAGGACTGTTATTCCTATTCCTCACATCTTTGCCTGAAGGCGCCTTTATTTCAAAGTTATAATAATTTGGAGGGAAAGGGGATTGCATTTTCTCTATTTCAGGGGAGGTTCCAGCCTTCCTTGACTGACACCTGTCTTTCAAACCAAGACATTCACACATTTGTCTCTTACAGGATAACCTCTTACCTTTCTCCTCTTGCATGTCCTGTAAAAATGTGGCAAAACAAGCATGTTTTGCCATCTGGACAAAAAAAAATCATAAAGAAAGATAATATACTTGAAAATCCAAAAAGTATCAGCTTAAACACCTAGTCTAATTTAGTCAAACCCTTGTGCAGGGTTCAAGCAGCAGAAACACACATTATTTTCAAATTTTAAATTTATAAAAGGCATATACCAGAAATATGCTTGAATATTATATTTGTGCAGGTTCAAAAACTATATGGTTTAGATCAGTGCTTTACTGGTCTTTTAGACTTGAGGTTTAGAATTGACCTGTCAGATTTTCATAAAACAGGCTGGTTTTGAGTTATGAATCTTAGGCAGAAGTGACAAATAAGTCAAGGTATAGCCCAGTAATGTAATTCTTTTTAAAATTCCAGACTTGGCTCATAATGATGTTAAATAGGTGATCTTGGTTGAGTTCCTTAATAAGTATGCAATAAGTGTATTCTTTTTTTCTTGTAGCAAGATATTAACACATTAAGAGTAAGTCAGCATGTCATGATTAAGTCCTCTTGCAATTTAGTTTATTTTTTAGTACCTCTAAATTTTGTTTAGACTTTTGTGTTACTCTAGTCTTATAAGTGGTTTTTATCAGGAATTGGAAATAGTAAGGTACTCACCACTAATTCTGAGAAATAGAATGAATACAAGTGTGTGTATACTGTATTAAAAGCTTTTATTTTACTTGTTTTTCATTGATTCTAAATTTTTCTTCTCCTAGGGTATGTCCTAGTTGTGCATGTCAAAAAATGTGCAGTGAGTTTGCAGACTTGTCTGCCTTCACAACTCTTCCTTCTGCATGCTTTTTTATTACTCCTGTCCTGGAATATATTGCCTCATTTGTAAATATCAAAAGCACTGTAAAATAGGAGACAGCAATTTACTTAATACCACACATACACAATTTATTTCAATTTCTTTAATAAATGAGCTCTTCTGCTGGAATACAGGAAACTTTATGCAGTGCCTGAAAAAACTTTCACAATTGGCAGTTGCCTTAATATTGGTCCTAACTGGTAAAGCTCCCAAATCTCTCTGAAATGAAGGATGTCATTAATATCACCTGACAAATTGGAGCTATTATGAATAATATGAGCCCATGGGTCAGATCAAAGCAAGCTTTTTGTTTTCAAAACTGTTAGTCAGAAGGATTTTTTTATTACTGTGTTCCCAGCTTTTTGACTTCTATAAACTGATTTTTGATTTGTAAAGGGTTCTGAGAACAGCCCTGAATTTTCACATGGCTTCTATGGCCTGGCACTTCTGGAGTGCCTGGAGCAGCAGCCTGGCTTTTCTTAGGGTTATTTTCTGGTTTGTGACTCAGAGAGAGTTTAAGTGGGTTGGCCATGGGTGACTTAAGGGAACATAGGAATTTTTGCTTCCCAATTCTAAATTTAGAATATGCATTTCTCATATTCATTTCACATCTGTAAAAGTTATTTGTAGAGTATAACATGAATGTGTGAAAAGAAGAGAATGATTTCCCATTGAAATTTTGTTTATATTTTTGTTCTTTCCCTTTTCATTCCAGTGAAATGAAGCAGAAGTTGGATGAAGAGGGCAACAAGTGCAGCATCCTTTCCAAGCAGCAGAAGTTTAACGAGCACTGCTGCATTCGCTGCTGCTCCCCTTTCACATTTCTCATCAACAGCAAGCGGCAGTGCCAAGAATGCAAGTACAACATCTGCAAGAGCTGCAGCACTTACCAGAAGAAGGAGAAAGCTTGGATTTGCAGTGTCTGTCAGCAAGCAAGGTAAAGGCCTTTTGCTCAACAGCCTGTGCAAAGCAGCTGTGGCCTGACCTGAGTTTTTGCTTGTATTTGTCAGTAGCTAACTCCGGTGGGATAGGACATGAAGTGCCTGTTTGTGTAGCAGTGGATTTGTTCCTGACATGCCTGGCTTTTGTAGAGGTTAATTTGTTCTGAGAGTGTTTGGTTACCTGTTGCATTTTCCAGGCTTGTTTAGCTGGACTGATGGAACAGCAGGCAGTAATTGGGCATGACTTGTGCAGGATTGGGATGTCCTGAAACTCCTGGGTTACTAATGGAACCTGAGCACAGATGGTAGTAAGGCAGTTAATATTTTGGCAGCTAATGCCTCTGATGGGTCGGGAATGGAAGGAAGGAAGAATATTTGTGAATAGATCATCCAGCTGTGACTGTGTTTTAGAGTGCTTTTCTAAATGCCAGCTCATTGGTGGGGATGCCTTGAGCTTACTTTGGCAAGTACCCAAAGAAAATAGCAGTGCAACCTGTTATAATTCATAACATCTGTTAAGAATATGCTGCTGGGCTTCTGTTTGCAGAGGGTATCAGGGATTTACTATCTCACCTTTCTGAGGGTAGCTGAGCCCCAGCAATTAAAGATAGCACCAGAAAAACAAAGCAAAACACTTAACTGTAGCCAAGGGGCCAGTCCTTGGATGGTGACTGATAGTCCTTGTCTCCAAGTTCCAAAAGCAGCAGTAGCTGTGGTGATGCAGTCCTGACCAAGACCCTTTGACTCAGATGAGAAGGGTGAATGAAGTAACTCAGTCCCTTATGGTTTAATTTTGACCACTGATGACTAAAGCAGCTGAGCAAAGATGGCTGTTTCTTCATCTTTCTCTTCAGTGGAGAACACAGGATGAAGACAAGAGACAATTCCCTTTGCAATGCTGTCTGATACTCCTGTGCTCACTAAAGCTGTACTATTCCCTCTTGTTTCCCATTAACACCCACCTGAAATGTAAGCTTTCCTGCAGTATCTGTGAATTAAGTGTGTGTCCTTGGACACAGGTCCTTAAAATCACAGGGATCCCAGATGGACGATGCTGTATTTCCAAACATCAGTCTTTGAAGGTGAAGGTGGTTGTGTTCTTTGGGGTACCTGATCCTTCTCTACTTTTTACCTGGGAAAACCTACAGAAATCCCCTTTCCCCTGGTGAGGAGGCAGATGAATGACAGGAGTATCTTTTCCAGCAACACAGAGCTGTGCAGCCAGTGCTTGTTTGTAACTTAGTCATTCAACCATTTCATATTACACCTCTTTCTTCCATTTAACCTCAGTTCACCCACACGGGCAGCAGCACGGCAGCCAGGTTTGTGGATGCTGATGAACTGCACTTAAAATACCTTTTGCTGACTCCACAGAAAATGCCTCAGTAAAATTTAATTTCGGAAGAAAAATCTGTAGCTATATTATCAAAATGCTATTTCTGACCCTTGAAGTCAGGGCTTTTCCCACAATCCTGTGCAGCCCTCAGAGTCACCCACCTGTAACTCAGTTATAAACATTTTCTTTATTTATGAGACCTGAGACATAGCTTGAGCTATTTTTCAGTGAATAAATTAACTAACACTGCTGCTAATCATTTTATGTTCCTTTTTATTGAACTGTGCTACTTACAAATCCCTGTAGGTAGATCAGGGGCTAGTATTCCTCAGGGAGTGCTGATATATTTTTGATCTCGTGGGGATTTTTTTCTGTGTTTTGGGGGGTGGTGGGGTGGTACGATTTTTTGGTTTTTTATTCTCAGTATTTCTTCCAGGGAAAAACACAGGGGAAATCACAACAATGTGTTATGAGTTCCTTTTGTCTTCTTGGTGGCTTATTCCTCATGTGGACTGTGTCCTCCTGCCTCTCCCCAGCTCCTCTGCTTGTGTCCTTTATTTTTTCCTTTGATAAGGCAGCACAGGTAGTGGGGGTGGTTCTGGGTGTAGCTGTTACTTGTCTGCGCATCTTACTGCACGATAGGTAATGAGCTCTAGTGGGCTAGAAATACCTGAAGACCGTGTCTCCCTGTTTGTGCTCATCAGCTCCTCACTACAGCAGTACTCAAATAACCCTGGGTTTTATGTCCTGGATGTATTTAATATGTGTCAATGCGTTCTCTTGATGCCACGAGCAGTTTTCTCCAGTATGAAAGGCTACAAAGGAGATGTAATGCAGTGAAGCCCTCCATTCTGGGTTTAAAGGCCTTCTGGGAGCTGTACCCTTTTCTTTAGACTCTTTTTTCTGTGATCTTCCTCCAAATAAATGACACCAACTTTGGTAGACTTTAAATAGTCTCCTGGCAGATTCCCATGCCAAGGTGATGTTGACACTGAAGAAAATCTGACGTGTTGAGTTAGTCTTTCAAGGCTTGACCCTAGTGGAGATGTTCTGTTGAAGACGATTTTTCATCTTCCATGGAGAGATCTGTATTAGCATTTAGCAGAGAGCAAAAATTCAGGCTAGCATTTGAAACATAGAACATTTGTAGAAAACTGGTCAAAAAAGTTAATTCCTGCTTGTTCCAGAAGTAAAAAACTGATCAATAAGCCAATGGAAACTTTGGTGTTTGAATTCTTTTAAAGCACATCTCCTCTTGCAGTGCATCTTTTAAAAGTCAGGAATTGGACTTGGTATGAAATCTCAAGCTCAAAAATGTCTTTACAGCAATGTCTGAATTAATCTTCAGAACAGGAGAACCTTCCTTCAATTTCCCAATTTCCTGGATTTAGCACACATTCTGCAAATGATTTTTGATTCAGAGTTATCTCTGAATACCATTATTAATGTTCTCAGGGTTTTCTTCTCTCATGTGTATCTTTTTAGTCTGTAAGTATTCTATGCTAAAATTATATAATACTAATTTCAAGGTTTTGATTTGTGCATAGTGCAGTTGTGATTCTTCCATATTCTTGTGATTCTTCTTTGTACAATGTCTCCTTGTTAGACACCTGTCAGACAATGTATTTAGGCAGCTTGCTGAGGTCTGTACTTTTTAAGTCTTCTTGGCTAAGTAGATTGCAGGCACAGTTTCTGCGCCCTCTGGATTAATGCCTTTGATGCCAGACATAGAGGTTCTTTGCTCATTTAATAGAAATAGGTCATGCTTTCCATGTGTCTGAGACCACTTTTCCATTCTCCAGGGAGCCATATCCCAGAACACCCTGCTTGTGATACTCTCCTTTCCAGTTTAACACTTGTACTAATAAAAATAATTTTTTAAAAAAGTATAATCCATTAAAATGCATATTTTTGCAGGTTTTCTAAACTAATCACATTTTACTTCTGTACTGTAGTATGAGTATATAGAGTCCAATCCAAAATAAGGTGTACAAACATCTGGCTGTCCACCTCAGCTTTTCATGACTATCATGCATGAATCCCCCTGCATTCTTGGTTCACTTCTTCTGGTCTCACCATCTGTTGTGAGGGGGAGCATGGGCACCTAATCCTTTCATGCCTTCACATCCATCTGTTGTGTGATTTTCTCACTTGTTCTCAAAACTCTTGCTCAGGTGATGAGTGTTCATCACTTAGTGGACTCCTGCTTTGCTTTCTTGAGCTAGGCCATGGATAAGAGGGTCTGCAGAAAGTCATTATTCTGCTTTTTAAGAGCTGCTTTGTTGGTGGTGGTCCTTTGCTAGTAACAGCTATTAAGGGACAGAGACCCAGTCACTGGTCATTTTCTCCTTTGTGTCATTGACTGGTGAAAAAACACATTCATGCTGCACATATTCATACTTCCTGCAGTCAAAGTAGTGTTTTGGGTGGCTCAAACTGGATCCCAAAAATTGTCACACTGGTTGCTTGCAGCACAGATTTATTTGAAAGTTTCAGAGAACTGCTCTTTTTTTATTAACTTTGGTTTTCGTACTCCCAATTTAACTGCTGCTTTTAAAAAGAAGAAAGCAAAATTGTATCAACTACCTTCATTGGCTCTTCAATCCAGAGTTATTCTGGATGTTCTGAACATTTTCTGAATGCTCTTTACATTTTTTTTGAGTTTGTTGAGGTTCCTGGTCAAAAATAACTAGCCAGTAACAACTTGCATCGGTAACAAATGTAGTTGTCTTATTGGAACTTGATAATTAGTTAGACTAATTAGATAGGCCTTGGGGATTTTTAATGCACATCAGAGTGGGATTTGAGGAAATGCATTATGGTTTTGTCTACCTGCAGTACCCAGTACATTTTTTTGCAACTGGCATGTGTTGGGATTAGCACTAATGTAAAAGTGGAGCAATGCTGCTGATAAAATGAAAATTGCAATGGAAAATAAAAGTCTAGACTCACTTGGCAGGCAGAACACTCTTCAAATAGAAAGAATCTTTGCCAGCCTCAGGAACAGTCCTAAATAAAACCTTTATATTTCATATGGTTTTGTTTGGAGGGCTCTGTAACACAATGTAATGTGTTTTAATGTCGGCAGAACAAAGCAGGTATTTGTGGAAACATGATAAAGTTGAAGTTAGCCTGCCAAAAGGATACATTTCTTCTGCTTAGCTGATGCAACTTTTAGTGTAAAACTCTTCACAGTCTCTAGAGGGAAAAAGAGAAAAAAAGCACCATAATTTGGCAAAACCTTGGTATGATACTTGAGGAAAAGTAATACTTCTAGTTAATAACTGAACTTTGTATTTGTTTGTCAGTGCATTTGGCGGTAACAAAAGAGTCAGTTTCAGGACTTAGTTGTGGAAAACTGATGAAGATATAATGCTGCTTAGCAATTTTGTTTTGCTTTTAAACAGGCTCAACCATCTGGTAAAAGGAAGCCGAAATGTATTTTAGGTTGTCTGCCTCAGCCACAGCTTGGAGTTTTGTGTACAGTTTTGTGACAGTTTCTATTTCTGCTCTTTGAGGTCCCTGTCTGACATTAGTGAGAACTTCTACAGAACTTGGAAGCTGTGACATTGTCAAGTAAATGCCAGGAAATGTGTTTTTGCCTCCGAGATCATAGAATTTTGTAGGAACGTTCACTTGCTCTGTGGCACAGCACAGAAAATAAAGTCTTAGTTCTACCATGTGCATGTTGTCTTCATTTGACCCATATGGGTCTTGTTCTGCTTTTTTAGAAGTTCTCTGAATGATCCCATTCATATTGTACTTAAGGGATTTACTAATTTTAAGTAAATTGCAGTGAAAATTATTTTTCTCAGCTGTGTGGACTTGTAGAAATTGATGCAAATCATTCCAAAAATGCATGCTGCTCTATTCAATTCTTTTCTTCCTCCTTATCCTGCCCATCTCTCTGTTTTGTATCCTGCCTCTTGACCTCCTTGTCCTTACCGTGCTTTAGCATCACAGTAGAACATAGACATATCCTTTTGCTTGCTGTACCCATGAAGAGCAAGGACAAGAGCTTTGATTTTGCACAGGAGCCAAGAACAGTCTTTGGTTTATTCGGTTGTTCCCTAACTGGAGGAGGAGAGAGAGAAATGTGCAAACTGGTTGCTTTGACAGGTTGATCTCTGATGGGTTTTTTGCTATGCTGATCTTTCTTAATTATTTTGAAGTATGCACTGTGAAGGTTTCATTTCTGCTAGACAGAATAAAGCTGAACTTGCATAACATACAGCAGACTGCAGTGCTGCACTCAGCTTCAAGAAAAGCATCTAAAAATGGAATTGAAGAGGAGAGTAGGAAAGAGAGTTCTATTAAAACAGCTAAATACAAGTGCTAATTAGGTGATCTTTTCTAGCTTTAAGTAGCCTTGGAAGTGAATGTGTGTCTGAATGCCTGGAGGACTAATCAGTGTTTTAGAAACTCTTGTTCCCAGTTTTTGCTGTCAAGTGACCTTGGGGAAATTTCCATGCTTCGGGTTTCCCCATGTGCAGAATGGGTTTGATGATCCTGAGCTCTTGGAGGTTAGTGGTTGAAAAGTTAAGTGCTCTGGTTGTAAAGCACTAAGTATTATTAATGTACTGTTATTAGAGGAGTTTTGCTGCAGTCAGCATGGCTAAACCTTTGGGTTTCTCAGTTGCACAGAAAGGTAAGTGCTTGGATTCTTGTAGGGAATGAATGAGAGCAGAGCATCACGGCTTTATATTCAGTGTTAATATATAAATGCTTGCTTGTGTTTGGCTTCACCTACCTTCATCAAGTCGTTGTAAGAAAGGCTATTAAACATTTTCCCTAGTAGGAGTAATTATTATGTAAATAACATGCAAAAATATTTGGACTGCTAACCTGGGAGGAGCTGGATATGAAAGGATGTAACGCAGTTATTCCTCACAATAAGCAGCATACAAATTATAGGTTGGACTTACTTAGCCTTTCAGTTTTGCAAAAGCTGAGGGACTTTCAGTGAAGGTGGCAAATTAAAAGCTAATTAAAATTGCACAAGATTCTTTAAGTATGGGCACTTAATTTTCAAGTGGGGACATCATGCCTTACAGGAGCTGAGATGGAAAAACTTAAGTATCAAGCACAATTTATGGAAGAACCTCTCTTGTGTCAATTTTGCAACTGGAAATTCATGTGCTGTTCATCATAAAATGTATGTGATTAAGCAAGAAGCCATGCTGTGGTTAATGCTCCAGAGGTAGCTATAAGCAGAGCAGAGTGTCCTTTCACATAGACATATCACTGAACATTTTTTAATTATCACTAGGGACAGATTGCTACCTGGTTTGATGTATGTTTGTTTCAGCATTTGGTGAGTCTTCCTGTTTTCTTCTGTTGTATTTTGTGCAACCACCAGGCTTTAACAAAGTACAGAAATCGGTCTGTTGCTTCAGCTGAGGCTGACATCCCCACCTCAAGGAGTGAAGACATCTTATGGCCTGCACTCTGCCAGTCCCCAAGGGACAGGATGTGTGTGTGCTCTTTGCTGCTTCTGTTCTTAATGTTTGGTGGGGCCCACTCTGAGTTGAGGACCTGGGAGGTGGTGCTGTGGTGCAGTGAGGGAAGATTCTTCTCCCATTAAAGCACCACTAAATACTAAATAAATACTAATACTAAAAATAAATAGCTCCTATGTAACTTGCACAAGGAGGGAAAGCTATTTTATACCTGTATTGTATAATTCTCTGACTGTCTCATTGTAATCTGTATATGAATACTATTTTGAAAGATTATTTTGCCAAATTATATTATTTTTATCCTACTTCTTATTGATAAAGAAGTTATATGCCTCCTCAGTGCTTTTCTCTGAAAGATTTATACTGGTAACTGTGAACAACTGCCCAATTATTTGTGGGTACCCTTAGAAGTATTATAAATGCTGTGGTTAGCAAAAAGGTTTTTTTTTTTTTCTTGGAGAGAAAATTGGAAATCCTCCAGACTTGTAGCCGCTGGCAGTGAATGGCAGTAACAAATGTGTCTTTCCTCTGGCTGGTGCAGTTTGCAGTATTACCCCTCTGTAAGTGTCCTTGTGTTACCAAAGAAGTTAAAGTGAGAATTTAATTTGTCATTTTAAAAAAGATTTAAATAAGTCACTCCATGTTCCTATTATTCAGGCCCACCTCCCACATGAAATAGATGCTGAAGCACTCACTGTTTAAGGATCTCTGAGAAGAATCCATGAGATCCTACATTAACATGTTTCGTCCAGCTTCTTCAACTTGAGGGAAAAGGAAGGTGGAAAAAGCAATTGCTCTGTGTTTCTGACAAAGATGAGGTTTTCCAAACTTGTGTGCTGAATTAAGTATTTGGGTTTCTTGTAATTTTTTTGTAGTAGCTTATCTTTTCTGCATCTAGGTTTTTGTGAGGTCTTCTTTCAGATAAGCACCGAAGTCTGGTTAGAGAGCTTATTACTCTTCTTACATCTGCCACTCTCTCAGCTTTCAAAATATGACCCTAGGTTCTTGGATCATGAAATAAATGATGATGGTTGCCAGTTACCTGTACTAGAAGTGCATTTCACACACTTTCCTGTCTTAAATCCCACCTGCATCTTTAGCTAGCGCTGTCCAGGCAAGCATCTTGTCCATTTTAGCCCGTGAGCTAACAGACAGCTCTTTCATTTATCCTGTGTTCATGTTAAAATAGTGGAAAAGCCGTCTCTGACCTAAAGCTGTCTTTGAGTTTGTATCCCCATTCATTTCAATTTGTTTTATCTTGTTTTATTTATTTATTTTTGCAGAAGTAGCTTCAAAACATGAAGATTGAATTTCGAAAGAGTGCCTAAATAAAGATTGCCTAAAACCAGAACCCTTTTACTTGCAGAAGTTGTGAACTCTGGAAGTGCCATTTGATCATAGCAAGCTTTTGTTTTCAGATTGGATTTAGTATCGATTTGTAGTGTGCTTCGGATTTACTTTGATAAATTGTTTTCATCAGAAAGGTTCTGTAGTAAAAATGAAAATTCTTCACAGTAACTGGAAAATAATGAGAGAATATAAAAATAATCATACCAAGTATGTTTTCCATTCTCCTCATACCCCCACCCCCCACCAAAATATTTGAAACTTCTCTACATTTCTGAGAATCAGCATGGTGTGCCTTTACAGTTTGATTTTTGTCTCTAGATGTTAGAAGCCAACAGGGAGTTGCTAGCACTCTTCTGGAGGGGTTGTGTTAGTCCCTTTGTTCCAGGGCTATTCTGTGACTGTGTGGCCAGTGCCTTCCTGAATGAACATTTTTGCTTTGGGAAGGAATCTTTGTAAGGTAACGGGGTGGGTGTGGCTGCTGGATCTGTAATACTGCCTGTCCTGATTGTTTTGGTTTGGAATTCAATATGCTGTAAAGCTTGTTGTTATAATTTGTGATGTCTCTGGGCTATACATGGGAATCAGATGCCCATACTGGTTCATTTTTATCTCTGTTTCTGTCCATTGATGTGAAAACTTGTGGGGTGCTTCTCCAGGCCCCAGACTGAAAGAGCCCTTATCTTTTCATTAAGGTCCCAAGAGATAATTAGTGTTGAGTGAAAGGTGGTTCATCTAATTAGGAAATTCTGTTTCCCATCATCTGTCACGCTTTGAGGTTGTATGTGAGATTTAAAAGTGTAATAGAGACATCATGGCTCGCATTGTTTTCAATTTGCTGATGACAGATTTGCTTTGTGTTCGTGGTTTTTCCTGGCTGTCAGTGTGGGGGCTTGTAGAACAGTGCCAGGAATATGGAAAATTGAATAAATGTATATTTAAATATAAATTGAGATAGAGGAAACCCCTGTAAAGAATGGTAGAAATTGTGTCAGGAGTCGCAGCTGTAATTTTGTCTCACCGATATGTTTGCAACACTTTGTAACCTAGGGGATTTCCTGAGTTCTTTGTGTCTCAGGTGGTTGCAACTGTCAAAAGGACTTTCAAACTCTGGTTTGAAAAAAAAGTGAATTAACTTTGAAAAAGTGAATTAATATCTGTTAGTAGCAAGGAAATAATTTATGATGACTTGTCTCCATCCTGCAAATTCACCAGTAGCCAGGCCTGTCTGTTGTGGCAGAGCATAACTCTGATCAAACATGAGTCTGGAAATTATCCTGGGGGAAAAGACTGTAGAGTGCTGTACTGAGAAGTGTGAATGCAGCTCCACTGTGAGCTACAATTTTAATGACCCTGCCTCCTGTGCTTCAGAAATCCTGAGCCATTCATCTTCGGCGGGGGGAAGTAGTTCTCTTACATGTTTTAAAAAACCCCACCACATTACAACTGGTGCTTTTTGGTCTTTGGCATTGTGACCCATCACAAAATGCCCTCTAGTGTTTTGCATCTAGGCTCAAAGGGCTACTGGATGTAAGGAAATTAAAGGCTAATTTTTTTTGAACGTGTCTGTATCAACACTGCTCCCTGTAAATCTTTCTCTGAGTAGAGAAACTAGACAAGTCGCACAGAAAACATATTTAACTAGTGTCTGTGTTAGTCCTGAGAGGAGTGTGCCAGCAGTGGTTAGTTTCCTCATCATGGAAATTATAATTAGAGATTGAATATTCTTGAGAGACACCAGCTTTCAAAGCAGTCTTACATGGGTTTGGGGCAGAGAGGGTTGGTTTTGAGACCTGTGAAAAGCGAACTTAGTACTGAGTCCATTCTGTGTGGTACTTTTAAATACTGTATTTTCCATTTTTGAAGTGTTGCAGTTGCTACCAAAGAAGGTGGTTCTGGCAGGAGAAACAGCAACAGAGTCGAGTGAAAGGAGATTGACAGGAAAAGTGTAAGGAGGAGGGTGGGAGAAATAGTTACAATTGTAGTTTGAGAAATTAGTCATGTAACGTGTCATTGTAATTCCCAACTGGCAATTAAACAGCACATATCTGCATAAAGGATTAGTAACACTAGAGGGTAATATTCAGGATCTTGAACAGCACTTCCAGTATGTAATTTGCAAATGGTTTGATGGATACCTGCCTCACACACTCCAGTGCTTAATATAATTAGTCCTAACAGACACAGACCTCCAGCGCTACAGGTAGCTGGCTATGACTTTACAGTATGTTGCATTAATAAACTTAAAAAAAACACCCCAAAAAACCAACAAAACAAAAAGGGACAGCCAGCCAGAAAAATTACACTTTTTATTCCCCCTCACGTGTTCTGTGCCAGTTCTCTGATGATAAGAGAGGTCCAAGGTGAAACAGAGCAAGTGATTCACAGCAGGGCTTGTAAAGGCAGCAAGTAAGAGCCTGAGAAAATTGCAGAGGTAAATTCAAAATGATGCACACTGAGCTCTCTGTAGTATTATCACTTTAGTGATACCTTTTTTTTAGCAACAGCTCACTTTTGATAGGATTAATGGATGCCAAATAAGCTTCTCAGGTGAGCAGCATGGACTAGCTACAGTAACAGCATCTAGAATAATCTGGATGTGAAAAACATCGAGGAGGGAGTTCCAGGGCAGAAACCCTCTTTGATCTCAGACAGCCAGGACTTCAGCCTTGCAGCCTTTATTTAAATCTGCTTTCAAAGGGATATGGAGCACTGTGCTAAATGAGCATATATGTCACCTCTGGAAGGTTTGCTCCAAGTCTGGCAGTGTCCTTCCCACAGCTGCCTTTGCTCAGATGCACCAATTACTGATATTGGAGCGTCATGTGAGGAAATTATGGCCTCGAAATTCTGAAAGTCAGGATGTAGCTCCCAGCTTTCCTTCAGATGATCTCTGTCTAAGGACAGCTGTGTTAAACTTTGCATGCCCCAGGTCCTTTTTGGTGAAACATAACAGGTGCTGATGGCAGTTCCTTTATGTTTAAGACTAAGAGTTTCTCGGGAGAGCACCACCTTAAATTTGGCTCAGATCTCAGGCACACAGTACAGCTGATGGGTGCTACCAGGATGCAAATACAGATCAGCACCACTTCTGAACGCTCTTATTTCATAGAACAGTGCATGGTTTAGCTTTTTGATGGGCTTAGTTAGCTCCTGCCACACGAAGATTCTGCTTCACTCAGTTCACATGTACCACTCCAGTTATTAAAGGGCACATTGAAAAGTTGCCATTGCAGCATTGCTTAAGCTGAAAAGTGTTGTCAGAATTACTTGGTAAAATACAAAGTGAGTGTATGCATTCTCACTGTTGAAGCCAGGCAATGACTTCTAAGTTGTGTTGAACCTCATGAGCTGTCTGATATTTGCACACTTTTCATTTAGGTTATGAAGGCATCATTATGGCTTTCAAAATTATTTGGACACTTCTATTTTCCTGGATGGTTGCTGATGCTGATTCTGTGCATTTCAGATGTCTTTGAATGTTTTATGAAGGATAGAAGAACTTCAAATCAAAACATAACTTTGATATATATTTAAAGGTAGAAAATTAATGCACAGATCTTGCTATGGAGGAAAAGGGTGTTTCCCCCATGTCTCTACATGTCTTATATCACAGATATCTCTATGAGGACTCATAGATGGTTATTCTTTATAGTACGTGAAGGGAGGAAATATTTTTAATTGCTCCACAGGTGACAGAACATCAGGGGAGGAAGTAGAAGGTGGATCTGGATTCTGCTTCCTGCTCAGAACATGTTCTCCATCTGGTGTTGAGTAGGTCACTCTGGCTTTCCCTTTTTTTCTCCATTATGAGAGAAATGCAATCCCTACCTTGATAAAGCTCATGTGAATGTTATATATATATTTATATATGCATTTTATTTTTTACTTGCTATCATACAGACCTGGAGTGTTTAAATAAAAACCATGGATGTGACAGGCTCCATATGGGAAATCAGGGTTTCGGAAGGCTCCAGGCTCTGATAATCTTACTGTGTCTTGAATGATGAACAACAGATACACCATCCTCTTAACTAGGTCAGAAGTTTTAAAACTTTTCTCCTTCTGCATGCCCTGTAAAGATCAGTCCAGAGACTTGTCTCATCTATCAGAAGTGGGGTATCTCCAGTCTACTTTTCTCTATTATTCTTCCTGTGTGTCTGTGTGCTCTGTGCCTTATTTTGGCCAGAGTTCCAAGAAGGGCATTTCCAAGGCAGAAGAGCATCTTGCTTTGTTTTACACTCAAGGAGGTCCATAGTCAGAAGAACATCAAATTGCCTCAGATTTTGCTTCCCTGTGTGCTGTAACATGGGAAAAGAATAGGATGGTGGGGACACAGAGCTGGGGTTTCTGCCTTCAGATTAAACTCCCCCCCCGCTATAGGCTTTTAAAAGTTGATTCACACTGCAGTGGTGTGTTTTTTCAGTGGTCAAGGCAGTGCAATTGAACCTGAGAGACACCTGTGGGAAAAGCAGCCTTTCCTGTCCAAAAGACTGTCAAGTGAAATCTGAAGAGAGCTCACTGGAAAATTCCTTAGAGGAGAACATAGCAGATGGGAAATCTTGATCAGAAAGAAACCAAAACATAAAAATAAAGCCTTGCATTTAGTGAGGGGAAACACCTCCTCCATAGTAGCTGTCTTTAGCTGCTAGGTTTCATGGCTTTAATAACTTTGTTAATAGTGAAGCAAAAATCTAAAAACTGTGATTCTCCTAGTTATCTCATAGACATCGTAATACATTCTAACAGACTGTTTCAGGCTTGTGTCCAGGGCTAGCTGATTTGGTTGAAATTGGCCAGCTGATACAATAAACTCTAAAAACTCTCTTATAATGAGATTTTTCACAAGTAGCCTGGTCTATTGTGATGGGATTTCTTAAATCATAGCAAATCTTGTTCATGAAATCAGATATGGGTGTGCTTTATACAAATGGCAGCTCCTCCTGTCCTTTCTGGGAGGACCAGCAGAGGAAGTTTACAAAGTGCACCTGGGGAGCCAGACCAGGAATGAGAGCTTAATATAAGTGAGGATTTGGGTTCTGTAAGTAATTTCCTTTTAGCAGGGCTTGTAGATATAGAGTGAGCTGCCTTATGCCCTACATGTTTCATCCTGCATGTTTCAACTAACTTCCATTGCTGTAAGGTACATAAGAGAAAATCAGCATGAAACAAACATGAATCTTGCCCTTCACTGGTAAGATCTGGGTCACTCTGCAGGTGTGCTTTGTGTATTGAGGAGATTGTTATTTAAGCATTATTGATAGAACCTCCCAGATTCTGTTACTTATATTTGGCAAGCAAAAAACAGTATGTGGTGGGAAAGAATAGCTTAATCAGAGAATGCTTTTAACTGGAACTCTGTATTAGCCAGAATTGCCTTAGTAGTGGGCAATTTCTGTTAAGGCAAGCCAGAAAGCATAACAGCCTTACCATGCTTTTGTGATGGCTTTCTTGTGCTAAAAATGTCTTCTGCCTTTGGGATCAAAGATTCTGGCAAATCTGAAGAAATCTGGGGTGGGGAACCAGGTGCTAAGTATCTTTATTGCTTCTCTGTGATGTGACTTTTGCTAATCCTGTCAGAACAGCAACATATTGGTTGTTTGGCTCTTTTCCCTATTTGACATATATGTAAGATAAGCAGAAAATCTTCTTTCCTCATTTAAAATGACTTGCTCTCACTAGTTCACTGTCTTCCTGGAAGAGGTGAAGTGTTCTGTGCTACCAAAACCCACATAACAAATCTTCAGAGCTGCTGCATTGGCACAGTGCTGTTTCCAGAGCACAAAGGTTCACTCCTTTCAGGCACAGATCTCACAGGTCTTTCCTTCTTTTAATTCTAGCTGAATAATTGTCTCCAGATGCTTCTACAGATTCATCTCAAGCTGAACACTGCCCTCAGAATAAATGCAGCATTTACAGCCTCTGAGAGTCTGCAGAAAGTAAAATGCTTCTGCTGTTATCGTTACTGTTGGGATTTATTAGACTGCTGCTTTATGCCTAATAATTAAAAAACCTGCAGTGTCAGGGGATATTGCCACGGGTCTGAAATAAATTAATTCAGGCTGACATCAAGATTTAATTGAGCTTTGCTTTTTGTTATGACAGGGAGCTGTCCCATCTCACTCCTTTTTTTTTTTTTTTTTAATTGCTAAGTTAGTCTGAGTTTGCAATAGAAAAAAAAATTTCAAGAGATAATAAGCTTCTCCCATGAGGTGAGCTGCCTAGCTTTCTGCTTTTCCAAAAGTATCTCAATTTTTGGTTATTTTCCTCCAGTTACTCCTGTTTTCATAAGTTTACAGTGAAAGATCACAAAATACTTAGGGTCTTATAACTGGTTTGCACAAAGCCTCTTCAAGATGTCATTTCAGGTTCTGTGTTTCCTTTGATGCCAAGGATTTAGCTGTGTGTAAAAGTACCATGTCTAAATGGCTTTTCTCTGTATTTACAACCTCTTTGGCCTCATTACAAGAAGGACATGAGAAATGTTAATTTAGGATACTTAAAAATCCACAATGGTGCTGTCAGAGGGAGGAAAAACCACCCTGAAACCAAATTTGCCATTCAGAGTCAGCATGCATATATCTAGTGGGATCATGTGGTCCTGGTTTAGCTCATATAAATAAATATGAACTATAAATAAATATTCACTAACATCATCTGTGAAATTTACTTGATGTTATTATGTCAATACTGTTTGTGCTTCCATAATTGAAGTTCAAATGAATTAAATATTTGAAGCAGAGCTCCTCAAGAGGAATACTTCACAAGAGGTGTCCACATTGCTGCCAACATTAACAAATACATCTAGGGAGTTGAAGTAAATATTTCGAAAATTTTATAAGTATCTTGATTAGTTTGAATTTAATCTAATTTCAAAATAATTTCTCTCTGTAATACAGCATAATGACAGAACAGGGCAGGCTGTTCAGACTTCCCATCTCACTAAATCACTGAAGCCTTTTGTTATGTATGGGGAATTTCCTCTTAGGACATGGTTTTTCTGCCATTCTCTATAATGAAAGTTTCTTTTTCAGCTGGGAATTAAGACCTAATGCCAGAAACTCTTAAAATCCCTTTGCTGTCTCAGAATTACTTCCCCTATCCTCTTCAGTTCAGCAGGACAGTCTTTTAAAATGCACATTACTCACTGATCTCTTGAAGGGAGTAGATCTCAGAGCTTTCTGGGGCAGACAGCGACTTTGAGCTATCCCTGCAGTGTTCAGCATCGACGTTTTCATCTTGCACTCCCAAATGAACCACAACTTTTGTTGTGCCACAGCACAGTATGAGTGGGAATGAAAAGTGTTCTTTAAAAATCTTTAACCTGGGACTGTGAAGCTTATAGAACTGCAGGCTCTGATGGGTACTGCTTTTAGCTGTTTATGTAATTCTGCCTTACAGGTACGTACCTTAATGTGGCTGGGATCTATTTGAGATGGAAGTTGACCTTTTAGTTTGGTGGGTTTGGGATAATTTACAAATTTACAGATTTTTATTGCTTTTTTAACCTGAGTTTACTTCTACAGACTCTTGACTGCAATGCTAGATTGAAATAGGCTTAAAATTTAAACCCAACTGTTGAAATATAGAAGGGTTAAAAAAATTCCTAAACTTTTGGGGACAATTTTGGCAGTTCATTTCCCAGTAAAAATACTAGGAATTTCAGCTTGTAAATAATAGTTCAGGTACTGAGAAAACTCAGAATAAATGAACAGACAATGAATGCAAAGAAAAATGTAATGTACTTTGTAATGTACTCTGTAATGTACTCTCCTTTCTTTATGGTTTTGTGCTTATACCAGATACCTGCTATTTAAAACTTGTGCCTTTTTCCCTGAGACCTCCAATTTGTCATTGCTCCTTGATTATATTTCCTTGGTAACACTTCACTTTTCTGTTTTCCCTTTCACTAGCTTTACCTTGCAGTATAAGTGCTGGTTATTATTGAGAAAATATACAGTTCAGGTCAATCTCAGTGCTCCTGGTTACCTTTACCAACATTATATTGTATCAGATAATACAGTAGATGTACTCTTTGCATTAGTAGTGATCTAGTTGTCTTTCTTTGCTCTTAATGTTTCTTAAAAACATTTTTAACATTCTGTAGAATCATGAGGGCTGCAAAAAGAAAATCATTGGGATTGGTTAAACACAATCCAATGCTGTATCTTAGTGACACAAAGGTGTTTAAAAAGCATTTTAAGCTGCAGTTGTGAGCACATGAGAGATATGTCTTGCAATGATTAAGAAAGAAGACTGTGAAGGATAACTCAAACATATGCATTATAAATTCTTTTCAGTCTGTGATTTCTCACTGGTTTGCCCACAGGACATCTGACTTGTTGTGGTCCCACTCCAGAAATTAAAAAAAAAGGACTATCTAGAGGTTAAAGCTGTTGTTTGTTTCATTTATTTCAGAAACTGAGAGTAACATGGTCAATAAGCCAAAAATTGCCCTGGAGGCGCAGCTTACGTTTCTGTACAGAAATCTTCACAGCTTCTGTAGTCCATTTGCAAAGAAAAAAAAAAATAAACCAAAAGAGGTGTTCCTCGTGTGCTGCTGGACTGAGACCTGTGCACACCTTTAGCAATGTCTGTGTGTTTCTGCAACCCTTGCAGGTCTTTGGCACTTGAGGCCAGAGGAGCAGCAGGTGCCTGTTACCCTTTTTTGGGAGGCAGCCCAAGAGTAAAACGAGATGCTTTGTCAAGTTCCTTCTTGGAGATCTGTCAGCAGCAGATGACTCAGGCTCTGCTCCTGCCTTTGCAAGGGTGTGTGCTTTAGTGAGCATTTATTTTTGTGTAGAGTGTGTTGGCAAAGTCACACCATACTGCAAAGTCTCTGTAAACTTCACTGTGGTTTCTCAAAATCACATAATTTTGCCAAGGTTTCTTTTTTTTTTTTTTCACAGAGCAAAAATTCACAAACTTTCTGGTGTCTTTCAGAAGTCGTCCTCCAACACATGCAAGAGCAAAGCATCTCAAGGAAAAAATCAGAATATTAATGTTTCCATGTATGTGAAAAGTGTGGTGTTCTTTAGCCTCATCCTTAGAAATTCCAGAACAACATTGATTTTTTTTCCAAATATTTATTGCAAGTCAAATTCCCAGCACAACACACTTAATTCAAAGAGTTGAAGTTTATCAAAGTAATGAAGAACAGATGGAGACATGTCAGATAATCTCAAGAGAGTAACAGTTAATTATAAGCCAGTTTACAATGTACTTCAGACATTACCTGCCCACCTCCTGACAACCTGTAATTAGCTACCTTGGTAGGGACACGCTTCCTACCACTGATGAGTATTTTCCTTTCGTACTGTGTGTCTTCACTGGTGAAGCCAATAAATCTTTCTCTGATCATTGTACCCCTTTTGTGCTTAGAAACTAATTGCATTACAGGGTGCATTTCTCTTCCTCTACACTTAAATAGCTGGTTTCAGCAATGGAGCCACCAAATAAAGGTGTCATTCTGCCTGGGAGCCATATTGCTTTCTGTTTTAATTCTGCCTGTTTTTGCAATGTGTTTTCATTTGCTGGAAAAGCATTCAGACAGCAGCAGGTGCTGGGATACAGCAGAAAGCAAGAGTCTTGTTTCCATTTCAAGCACATTTTTCTCCTAATTTCTATTCTCATAGTGGATGTCAGGGGTTTATTTGGGGTTGTAAGATGTGTTCTGTGAGGCAATAAAACCTGGTCTGCTCATTTGGCTACAGCCTAATTAAAATCTTGGAGTACACTGCTGTAGTGGAGCCATCCAAGTGCTGTGCTTAAGAACACCCATCAAGGCTTTGGTAGATCAGATTGTTCTGCATATTGTTCATAGATTGTTCTGCATATTGCCAGTTTTTAGGCTTTTCTGTGCAGAAATTATCTCCTCGTACTTGTTTCCTCTGTTGTCAGGCATGGTGGGGCCTTAATGTGGATGGACTTGCTGCAGAAATCCTTTGTGATATTAAGTAGCAAATTCTAGTACTGTTTTCCTTCTGGAGGGTGGCTTGCTTTCCTCCTCACAGCCTTCTGTGGAAATTTCCTTCAAAGCCCGAAAATCAGGTTATAACCTTAATTAACATAGAGCTGGGAGTTGTTCCAACATGGATTATTTGATCATGTGAGTGTGGCTTCTCTTGTCTTTGCAAGCCAGGCTGAAGTCAAGATCCTTTTACTGCTCCTGGTGATCAATTAAGTGTTAACCATGAAAGGGAAAATTTAGTAGTGGGAGAGATTTGGCTTTTCTGAATTTAAAGGTGACATTGGAAACAGTAGACCATATCGAAGTTTTAATTGAAAGTTTTGCCAACTTCTCTTTAAATTTTACTGTCTAGGTTATCAGTTGCAATCAACTCTTTCTAAGGATGTTTAATCAAAAAGCACAAGATTGATACAACTCTAATGTGAAAACAACAGCATTTTTTGTGTGTTTATAGTGCAGTTATGTAATAATTTAAAATAATAAATGTTTATGTCTATTGTTATGTATGTGTATGAAGGGTAATTTTAAACAAAATTTGCTGTATACACATTCCAAAACTCTTTTCATAAGTCATGTGAGGTAACATGGAAGCTTCATGTCAGCATTACTTAATGGAACATACCCTGCATAAAGAGATATTTATACTATTTCCTGGCCCAAAGGAGCAATTTTGATACAATATGTGTGCAACAGACGAATTTTTTAAATAGTGGCATGATGTCTGGGCTGTACTTCTTCAATTTGCAGACATTATTTGTTGAATATTTTATTTTAGAGCCACTGGATTTTAAATTTAATTACAAAGGAGGCCTGCATTTTTAGAGATTTATTAAGAATATAAAATTTTGTGTCTCAAAGACATCTTTAAATACAGCTCTCCTCATGGGTGTTGCACTTAATTTTTTTTTGAGGCATGAAGCAATTTGGCTCTGGGTAGTTCTTACAGAGAACTTTGTATAGAGGAAAATATGAAAATTTACAGTTTCATGCATATATTCTAGTAGAAGAATACTCAGTTGTGATCATCTTTTTGATAATTTTCTGTGATACTGGGCAAGACAGTCCATCTACAGGTAGAACACTGTTTTCACAGGCATTTTAGAAACCTGTTGGAACTAGTACTGTGAAATCTTAATGTGTATTTCTCCTCTCCTGCTGGCAGATTGGGTTTGTGCTTAGAGTAACTGAGCTTTTCTTTTGCTGGAAGCTAGTGTTCCATCAGAGTGCTGCACATCCGAAAATCCTGAGGAACTTTGTTTTGCCATAACCAAGTATGCCCATTCCTGTACTAATCCTTCTGATAAACTAGCCACAGGAGTCTGCTTTGGAGCGTGAGAAACCCAAAATTTAGTTTGGGTGTGTTTTTTGTGGTAAGTCTCTTGCTTTTGTTGGTAACACAACAATATCGACCTGGAAGTGCAAATTTTAACTGTACTGAAGTTAAATCTATGTGTGACTTAAGCATATGGTGGACTTAGGGCATACAGAAGGGAAACCACAACTTCCTTTTTCTTACTTTATTATTGATCTGTGTTATGAAATTAATCTGTTTTGGAAAACCTTCTTTTCTTACCTTTGCCATCTTACTAGATTTTTTATTGTTTTGAGGTTTTTTTCCTGCAATAAATGACACTGCATAAATTTCCCAAGGTTGCCTTTTATTCTACTCTAGTTTGACAGGTTTGTGTTTTGAGGTGTTGCCATGCTGTGCAGATTACAAGTAGAAGCCAGAATTGCCATGGCCAGAGTTTTAGTGTCTGACTTACTGAATCTTAAGACCAATTCCTATACCAAGATTGTCATCATAGTAGAGAATTCGATATTTTAGCTTGTAAGATGCATTATAAATCTATAATTACTGATTTCTCAATCAAATCTGCCTAGGATTTTTTACTCTTCAGAAATACAGTTTTCTTATTCATTTTCACACAAGGGAGGAGCAAGCACTAAAAATCTGTCAGCTTATATTTTAAGAAAGTTAGAATGCTTTAAGATTGGTAAATTAAGTATTTAAGATACTTTCTTCATTCACTTACAGAATTCTGACACTGTTAGTATCTGAATGTGAGTACCTTTCCTGTATTAATAGTAGATTGTAGTATCTTCATTCAGATAGCATTGTTTCACTCTCCTTTTGCAAATTTCTCTGACTTTTGTGCCAGATATGGTTACTTCTGTAAAGTAGTATCCTCTGCTTTCTATAATGAAGTCATTTACATAGTTGCCTTCAATTTAACTTCTGCATTTTCAGTTTTAGTGGGATTGAAGGAAATGAGTGCAGTTCACATGCCAAAAGGTGGAAAGGAGTGGAATATACACAGCAGCTGTCACAAGGACACAAGATGTAAAGGTGAATTACCACAGCTTATTAAGGAATTAATTACTTGTCACATTTAAGTCTTAAGACTGGAATTAAATTCTTCAATTTGATGCAATCTGTTGTGGGCAGAAGGAGAGAAAGCACACCAAGAAACCATGGGGAGATATTTGCATGCACCTGCACCAGCTGTAGTTGGATCATTGCAAGCAAACTGTGCTGTTTATGTGCTGAAGCACCAGCAAATCACAGAGTCACTGAGGTTGGAAGTGACCTCTTGGGATCATCTTGTCTAGCCCCATTGTTCAAGCCAGAGCAGGTTTTCCCTGAACATATGCAGCCAAGCTTTTAATATCTTTGTGGAGAATCCATAATCTCTCTGGACAGCCTGTTCTACTCTTCCACCATCCTCAGATGGAAAAGAAGTGTTTTCCTGTAATTAGATATAATATTTTATATTTTCATTGGCCTCTATTGTCTCTTGTCCTGTCACTGGGCATTACTGAGAAGAGCCTGGTTCCCGCTTTTTAATTCCCTCCTATCAAGTGTTTATACACATTGGTAGGATCCCTCCACTAGTCTTCTTCCTTATAAAGAGTCTCAAGTCTTCCAGCCTCTCTTTGTCTCCCAGAGATGGTCTAGTCCCTTAATCATCTTTGTGGTCTTGCCCTAGACTTCTCCAGTAAGTCCATATCTTTCTTGTACTGGGGAACCCAGAACCGGACACAGCACTCCAGGTGCATCCACATCAGTGCTGAGTAGAGGGGAAGAATTACATTCCTCAATCTGCTGCTCATGCTTATCCTAATGCAGCCCAGGATGCTGGTTGACCTTTATTTTTTTTCTACAGTGGTGTGTTGCAGGCTCATGGTCAGCTTTTTTTCCAGCAGGATCCCCTTCTAGGCAAACCTGCTTTCCAGCCAGTCAGCTGTCAGACTCTGCTGGTGATTTCTGCTTTTCCATCAAGCCACTTATCTCATTGAGGAAGGCAATGAGGTTGGTGAAGTATGATTTCCTCTTTGTAACTCCATGCTGACTACTCCCTTTTTTGTCTTTCATGTGTTAGGAAATGCTTTCCAGGAGAATCTTCTCCATCACCTTACCAGGGATTGAGGTGAGGCTGATCAGCCTGTGGTTACTGAATCCTCCTGCTTGCACTTCTTGAAGATCAGAGAAACATTTGCTGCCTTCCAGTTTGGGGGATGAAGGCCGAGTATGTGGAAGTGTGTTTAAAAACTGAAAGAATTCTGTGTGATTTTGTTCTGGAATTAATGTAATAAAATATCAAGGCACTCAAGAGAAGTTGTCAGAATGCAGGTGGTTGAATTCCTGTTCCACGAGGACAGCACATGTGGCTGTTCCTCCTGCTGAGTTGTCCAAGTACTAAGGCATATGCTTATTAGCATTATGTGAAAAACTGCTTCAGGTGCACATTCATGGAAGTTTTGGTTTGCATTTGTGATGCCTGAAGTGACACTGGTGCAGCCCTTTGAAAATGCAGATGTAGGTCTTTTGGAAGACTTTACCGCATTTTGAAATGGCATTTATGGGGGATGAAAACCTGTGCTTTAAAAGGACAAGTGCCCTGCAGGTTGGAGTGGTGTGCAGAGCAGCCAGCATCTTGATCAGTTGTCAGCAGTAGTTCATGTGCAGTGCCATGTTCTGCACAGACTTTGCCCTGCCAGTTTGAGAGCTACTGCAGATACCCACACAGTCTTCTGCACGGCCACATCCTTTCCCAGGTCCTAGTGGTGCCTGCCCTCAGCTGAATTCTTGATCTGCGCTTCTCAGCAGGGTTTGCTCTGGTGGAGGCACTGATGTTTGTAGAGCCTTCAAAACTGCAGTAACCCTTGTCTCTCCTGGCAGAGGAGCAGCTGGTAAGCAGTGCAGGCTTCCCAGTCTCTGTGTCCAGGAGCCTTGCTTTGTTCTCTTAGTGAAAGTTCTCCACGGTATTGTTTCTGAAAGTGCTTGTGTGGCCTCGATTACAGCAGTTCACTACTGTGACATTGTCATCATGCTTTATTTTTAAAAATGACAGCAGCAAAACAGAAATACCAATTTAATGTCACATTCACTGTGGGAGATTCAGTCTAGTGGAGAGAACAATGGCCTGACAATCAAGGGGTCAGCCTCTATTTTTGGTTTGCTCGCTGAGTGGCTGTGTGGCCTTGGGCAAATTGCTTTCACCTCCCTGTGCTTCTGCTTTCCCTCCAACTCCCTGCCTGTCTTTTTCATTTAGATGATTAGCTCCCCTAGGCAAGGAATGCCTCTTGTTTGTACAGTTCTCTGTGGTTTGTTGGAGGCCTTGAGGCCTCCAGCCCTGTAACAATAGGGATTCACATCAGTATTACCACTTATCTCCCACATACAGCTCCAAGGAGCCTAATTTTCATAAAGGGATGGATGTTCCTGGCCCTTGTGCTAATGGTGTACAACAGGGAGCTGTAATGACAAGAATCTTCTCTTTTTGATCTGTCAGACCTATCACATCTCCAGGGCTTAGATCAGGACTCATACAAGTGTTGTTCCTGCTGATGCTGGTGTCACTCCCTGAGGAGTGTGGTGTGTCCTGCGCTTGTGTACGTGGCCCAAGAGTGAGATGTGGTCAGTCAGCTCGTGGCCTGTCAACCAGCTGGCCCTGCATGTCTGCAAAGTACACTCATGCTCGAGCCTTCAGCCACGCAGGAAGCTTTGGAAGAGTTGATGCACTGTGTCCCTGTGCAGTCTGTCTGTGTTGCTGTTTGGAGTCTGGAGTAGCCAAAGATCTTACACATGGTTAAGAGACCCAGATCTACAAGAGCTAAGAGAATAGTCAGTGCTGTCCTCACTCAGGGCTGGTTGGAGCCATGCCCTACTGTGCTTGCATGTAGACGCAGACCAGGATACCCACTGTTAACCAGCTGCTGTGAGGGTAAGCAGCACATAAATGCCTTGAGCTCATGATTTCCCTAATACTGACTTGTTAGAGGCATTCAGCCCTGAGGGAGTGCTCTTCTTTTGAAAGATTTTTCAGCAACTGTTTTTGCCTTTTCTCATAGCTGTTGCCAGAGCAGGCACTTCCTGCTAGGCTGACATTTGTGTGTCACTCCCCTCACAAGCCCCTTCCCCTTCCCCATGCAGAAGTGTCCCAGCCGGGCTCTGTCACACACTAGCATGACACTCATGGTCTCACTTGCATTACTTGCTGTTCCCTCCTCGTAAGTTGTCAGCTGTTTGTGTTTAGTGACAAGGTGATGTCATTGGGGGTTTCTTCTTCACATGCTATGTGACGTTGCTGGCAGTCATGATTCTATTATGGATCTTGTGATTTCCCTTAAAGCTTCAGTTTCTACAGTAATGGAAAGCTCTGGCTTCTCTCTTAAAAATAGTTGTGATGCTCAGCTCTTTAGAGCAGAAAATATGATTCTAAAATGCTAGAATATTGAAGCAATAAGTAAAAATACATCAGTTTGTTCTATTTCTTGTACTCTGAGTTTTTAAAAGGTCACAATTGGCAGAACTAATTACATAATGTAGGGAAGAAATTATAACCTGCTGCCACCCACTGTCCATGCCATTTTAGTGGTACTGAACACCCACCTCCCAAAGTGGAGCATACACTCCCATGATGGATCCATATCTCATCTCTTGTCGTGGCAACAATACAGCCTGGGATGTGTTCATCTTCCAGTGCATAATATGACTGTGATGATTTCATCAAATACATGTTCAAAATGGACAAGTGTTATAATAAGATGTGTCAGCGTGTTTTTAATTTGCATAGGAATTAGCATATATAAACCACATGGGGATGAAAATTCTCCCTGAAACTTCTCTGAGTTACTATTACTGGATTGATTACCAAGTATAGTCATTGTGAATGCTATTAATACAATAACCATTACCATTGCTTTTTTAAAACAACTAGTTGTAAGTAATATTGTTGTTTTAAAGCTATGGGTGAGGGAAAATTGGGGTCATATCCCTTAAGGCGGTTCATTAAAGTCAGCATGGACAAGAGACTGTAGTAATTTAAGAGTAGTTAGAGTTCCCTTAAAAAGTCTGCTGTTAGCAGCAATGTGTATGAAAGCAAACATTTCAGCTCCTGTTGTTTAATGCAAAGGGTGCATTTGTAGTCAGGTGCTGGGGCTGCCTGTGAGATTACATGTGAGGATGCCTGGATTCCAACCCCAGGGCTGGAGGAAAGTGCCAGAGCCACACACTGAACGTCAGCTCAGCCCCTGGAGCTGTCTGGGAGCTGCAGCTGGGGATGCCAGATGAATAACCCTCATGCTCAGCCTGAGGCTCAGCAGGTCTTTTACACTCCACTTTCACGATGGCTGGATGAGCCTTGCACGTATCTGATAAAAGTCTGATTGTCTGGCACATGTGCTGTGTAGATTTGCTGGCAATTTTTATATAAGGAGTAATTTTTCATCTGTGTGGTCACTTAAATTACTGTTCAGTAATGGGCTGTAAACAGGACTGTCTAAGCACCTGCAAGGGTTAATGTCTTAGTTTTTTGTTCATTATCAGAGGGGAGAAAATACTAAAGAATACATTGGGGACAACGGTATCTGTAAATTCTAGCAAAATTTGGAAAGTGGCAAATTAATCTTGAGGAGAGGTAGTAGCAAGACTGATTTTGTAGCTAGATTTCAGGCCAAAGATATTATCTCACACCATATTGCTGTTTGTCTCAAAATGTACATCACGTTACAGGAGCTGTAGCAGGGAGGTGTTGATATTGCTGTGGGAAATGTAATATTTTGCATTCCCTAGTGTTGGCTATTTTAGCCAACTCCCTGTGCTAGATCTTAAACAGTGTATCAGAGCCTTAAAATCTTTGCTGCGCGTATCCTTGTGCGTATCCTTGTGCGGGACCCCCGTGAAAGAGGGACATACAGCGTGCCATAGCTGAAGGGAGGAGCAGCTTCCCGAGCCTTTTCTTCCCTTGCTTTCCCTACCACCCCCTCCTTTGCTCATACTAGCACTTGAGAAATTCTCCTGTTCTTCACTGCAGGCTGTTCCGCTGCGAGCGAGCCGCGTGCGCTGGGGAGAGGAGCGCTGCTGAGAGGAGCTGCATGCACTGCGACTTCCCTCCAGCAGAATCCTTCTGTCCACCTGCAGCCTAAGAGTTCAGCTGGGAGAGCTGGGAATGGGGGCAGTTCTGTGCCCCCCACCCTCTGCCTTCCTTCTGAAAACCTTACAGTTCTTCACTTAATAATGAGGAGCACATATGCTATGAATCAAAAATTAGTGCAGAGTGGGGAATATACTTTAGGGGTGTTTATCCGGAGAGGAATATGAAACAGAGCAGGAATAGAACACGGTTACTACTTCAGGTAAATCTGCTTATTGCTTTATTATTGCCATTTGTAATGATGATGCCCATATCTTTGTCGTGCATGATAGTACAATGAGATGACTTCATTCCTTGTGTTGTGCATCTCTGTCCTTGCAATGCAGTTCTTTCGGTTCATAACATTAGTGTGTGATTTAATCATAGGATTGGGATATTGAATTATTGACTGCAGTATTGAATGCTGAGATGCAGTGAACATGACAAAAATTTTAAGTTTTGGTTTTCTGAACTTGTGACAAATGTATCTCTGCACAATATTTATCTGGACTATGTAGGGGAAGCTTTGATTTTCTTGAAGATGCTTTGTTTTATCTTTACATTTATAATGACCTTAAGTAATGCTTTGGAATAGCTTAGTCCTCAAATGCAGACTTTAAAAATCAAATCTGGCAACAGAGGCTTACATGAGTAAAATAATTTTACTTCTTGAATTTATGAGTAAATATAAATGTTTAGTCAGTGTTTATTGGCATTGCTGAAATCTCAAGCAATGCAGTGCTGTGTGGCTGCCTAAGGAAGTAGACACAACCGTAGCAGGAGTTTCCTTGGACATATAGATTTGCTGAGAGCTCACTGATGCAAAGTAAACTACTTACTGATTTAATGATGTTTTGATGATTCACAGTGTTCTCTGTAACTGGTGTAGGACATATTTCCTTCAGCATTGCATCTATTTTTTATATTGACAGTGTTTTGACAAATATTCTGTACTGTTCCTGCTTATTCTCTCTTAATGCCTTTTAACCGTGTTCTAGGAAGCAGCATTAACATTAAACACCGTTTTCTCCTGTTGCAGTCATAACAGAGGCTTTACAAGCATCAATGTGAAGTCTTGCCAGATGCATCACAGCATCTGTGTTGTGGTGCTGGAGAAGTGGTGTGTTATCCCACTAATTTAGGGGGAATCACCACTTCAGAAGTGAGCAGAAGCTGAAACATTGTAACACTGCATATACTTTAGCATAGGTAATGGGAGGATAATTTTCCCTTCTGTGTTCTGTCTTGCCAGCTGCAGCAGCTTCGAAGTCTTGGATGTTTATTTTTATTGCAGAATGGACAGTAAAAAAAAAGGAAGCTAGGCATATTCACGTAACTGATTGTTTCGGTTCATTGTGGAATATATTACAGTTCTTCCATAAACACAGCTTTAAAGGATGTAATGTCTTTCTTGCAAGTATAATCAATTTAAATGGAGAAAGGGCATGCCATTAGAGACTATACCTTGAGCTTGCTGCTGCTGAGTTGTTCCTATCTCTGCTGCCTGTGCTGTGGAGGTAATCTACTGTCTGTGCCCATGAGTCTCTGTACTGTTTGCCCATGAGTACTCTGTGTACTGCTTGTAGAAAATGGGGCTGTGAATAACTGATAGTTATTCATCATTCTGGAAGCAACAGACACTGAAGCTCTGGCTGTCAGTAAAAAAAGTAACTGCAAAACTGTTAAAGCAACTCTAGCCTGGGGATCCCAGTTTTTTATAATAATAAAAACTTCTGTGGAGTTTCCTCCCTTGATATCCAGTCTGGGAAAAAAAAAAAAACCTGTTCTCTCTCCTTTGCCTGGAGGCTAATGAGAAATTTCTGCCATCCCTGCTAATGCTTCTGCAATTAAAAGGGAAGGTCCTTGTAATGGAAAAATATACATGGGCTGCTAGGGTGTGCAGTAAGAAGGGAAGGCTGAGGGAGAGACCAAGAAACCAGCTGTATCTTTATGTGCCCAGGTTAGCAGCAGGGGGACTTCTTTGAAAGTACATGAGGTCCACTTGTTTGTACATATGAATTTTTGGCTGCTGGGTGAGAGCCACAGGGCAAGGTATGGGGGCTTGGAACAGCCTGCCAGTCAGGGACTCCTGCCTCACCTTCCTTCCCAAATTTTTAGCAAAATAATACTCAGCACATCCACAAGAATATTGCTCTACTTCCATAGCTCCACACCGTATGTGGTTGGATATTCAGTCTCTCTCAAGCAAGAAACTAAGCACAAGGATGTGGCAGCAGGTTCCACTAAAAATATTGTCTTTGTTGCACCTTTACAAGCAGCTGTGCAGGTGCAGGGTAACACCTGCACCAGATTTGAGGTGATTTTAGTTGCATGCATTGGCATACTTTCTTAATGTCTGAGTTGTCAGAGGAATGTTGGATGCAGTACACAACAAAAGGGCTTGCACGGTGCTGTGGGGAGGAAGCAATGATAAAGCAGGGTAGCAGGGAAAACTAAGGGGCCAGATTTAGGTGCCTGGTGTTTTATGAGCATGAATTTACCCTGGAAATGCCTGGGAAATGTCTGCAGTGGTGCAGGGTGCTGGCAGGTGTCTTTGGAGCTGAGCTCTGACATATGCTAAGCGCTTCTTTCCACCTGCTCCTTTTCTCCCCTCTCGCTGAGTGACTTTAAGCAGCCTGTCCTTGGCATTCAGTGGTGTGCAAAGTGTAACAGCCCCACGGTCAGCAGCCAGGTCAGTCAGGTTTCTCTTGCTGTGCCATTCTCCACCTTCTGATGGGTGATGGGACCTGGCCTCTGTTTTCCACATAAAGCTTTCCTTGCTGTTCCTTCACTCTTGCGAAGCCGTAAAGGTCATGGCAGGCTTCTGGTTTTAACTTCTGAAGAAAGCCAGTGAGGAGAGACTACAGGGTCTTCAGTTCCAAGTGCTGACATTTCCCTGTGCTGTGGAACTGGACTTCTGGCCCTGCTCCTGCCCTGGCATCAATAGGAAAAGAGTGAAAATTATGATGATGTAATGGGTTGCTCTCACAAGTGACTTGTTATTAGTTCCTCAGTAGCGACCTCTTTTTTCCAGTGATGATCAGTATTCTTGGGGAATTAAAAAACTAAAGGTGATTTTGTGGCTTATGCATGAATTTAGGAAAAAATCATTTGAGTGCAAAGATAGAAAATCTCTTTGTGAATCATAAAATTGACACGAAGTTTCCCCATCTTAAACTTGTATTTCAAAGAAAATTACCAATATACATAATCTTTGAATACTGGAAAAATAACAGATGACAGAGGTGCTTTTTAAAAATATATTGATCTGAAAGTGATGTTTGAACACAGCCTGGAAATACCTGAAATATTATGGGATTTTCTTATGATCTCCCATTTAGGAAAGCACTGAACAACCAGAAGTCTCAACAGGTACAATTATAGAGGGCCATGTCTCATCATATTCATTTGTAAACTGTTTATACAATGTTTCTACAATAGCAAACTTAAGGTACATGTTCTCTGTTTCCAGTGGAGTTCTCCAGTGTGTCTCCAACTGATAAAATATATTTCACTATATGCAAATAAGTTAAAAGATATAAGAAAGTTTGTGTATGTACATTAGAAGATACTTATTGTCAATTCATACAAACAGCAGACTATTTTATGTGTGTTCTTAGAGGAAAAAAACAACTCATGCCTACTTTTATGTCGTAACATATATACACTCATATATGTGAAATGTGAGGGAGAAAAAGACATGGAAAAGCAGTTACTCTGATGGTGTAAATATGGGAGAAAACCCATCCAGCTGGCTAGGTATGAAATCTTATGTCAAACATTATAGCCATTTACCAGTAGTTGACAAGATGAAAACCTGTTAGTTAATTTCATTTATAAGAGCTGGATAATCAATTTAAAGAAATAGAAAATAAGCACTTTCCCAGTACTCACTGAAGAATGATGCCAAGAATGCAATTAGTTTTGTTACATTACTCCAGTTAAGTTTATGAATGATGCAGAACACTCTCCTGCACAGAGCTGAGGTGTGTTATAACTTACTCATTAGTCTCAAACCCATTTCCGTATGCCTTGATGTATTGCAATAGACTGTGTCACCCTTAGAGGAGCTAATCATAAACAGTCACAAGCATTTCAGTCATTTTGTTAGTTGCTCTTAGGATGAGGCTGCTGACAGCCTGAAATGCTCCATTGTATCAGACATTAATGGCATCATCCTACAGCCATACAGTCCATGGCAAAGCCACCAGCACATTCAGAACCTCAGGTGCTTGCTATTTGCACCATAAAGTCCCTGATGAGGGCTCTGTTCCAGCTGCAACACATGGATGAAACAAGCAGATGAAAAGGTAAAAATACATAAAATAATCACATGATAATGGATAATCATTCTGTAGTCTCAGTTACCCAGCTGGCATTTCCCTCACTTTGACAGAATAACTAGGCTGAATATTTTTAGATGCTGTGTTTCTAGTCACTCCAATCCCTCTGAAGAGATTTCTTTTGGTAAATTGAGGCATAGTGATTTTGTTTGCTCATTTTTTCCAGGCATTGTTGAGGTGAGCAGGAAATGACAATGAGCAGCTAATTTCCTTTGGACTCTGAAATAATGTATTCTGTAAGAATTAGTGATTTTTACCACAAGCATAGCTCAGAAGTCTCTGTTGCTATACAAGGCTCCTGAGCAGGAAACAAGTACCAGATAATTGCATGTCATCAGTGTTCGAGTATTAAGAAAAATAAGGATCCTTTACAGCAAAAAAAGGAAAATGTATTGATTCACTAAGGCAGAGTTAAAGAATATCTGGGCAAAGTACTGTATTAATTATCATCAATCTTGAATTTTTCCAATGTTCTCTTACCATGAAATGTACATAAAGCAGTAGCAGTTCTGTTCCAAGGAAAAATTACCTCTTTCCAATTATAAAAATTTGTGCATATTCAGTGTAAGTTTTTTAATTAAAGAACTGAGCTAGATTATTATCACAGTTAACATAAGACATGAAAAGTATTAGGAAACAATTTTACTGAGCTGATAATTGGCTGCTAAACAGGGCCTGTTAAATTTTCAGCTGTGGAATCTTGCTTACATTTCCTTTAGCCCCCTGGTTTTCCTGTTATAAAAGTGGATAATAGTATTCCCCACCACTGTAATGTAAGTTGGGCTTCCCTGGAAGAAATCATTGTTCAGAATGAGAGATAATGCTGCCTCTTTATGCCAGTTGCTGGAACATGTAATTCAATATGCTTTCGTGACACAAGCTTCATCAAACTCATTATATTGACCCTAGCTCATTCCTGCTGAGGTTCTGCTGGCTAATATCCAAAGTGTAAAATATTACTGCTTCATCCTACTTTAAATGCAACCTGTGTTTTTTCCCCCTTTCCCCAAACCCCAGTTTGTTAACACAGAAATGTTGCCTTTAAAGTTGTAAGAATTGTTTTAACGAGAACAGAAAAAAAACCAAAACCCCTAACTCAGGTTTATTAGATTAGTCATTTTAATGAGTGCAGCTACATATATCTAATTACAATTATTGAATTCTCCAACCTCCTTTTTGGTCTACAAAATATTAAATATGTTCCTGATAAATTGTTAGTCTCTCAAGAAAAATAAAACAGCCTTGAAGTCTGTAATTTGTTAATTGTCTACAACTTGACGAAATGTAAAGTTTCCCCTTGAGACACAGATAGCTGATATTATTACAGTGCTCAGATTTGGTCAATGTGCCAACTCTGCAGAAAACTAAAAAAAAAAAAAATTCTCTTTTTTTAAGCAGACTAAATCTAGCAGCTAAACTCTTGACTGTGGTTCTTAGATCATACCCTGCCCTGGGGCCTGTGCACTCTGTTGGGGACAAAATGACCTCTGCAGTGGATCAGCATTTTTATGTTTTATAGCCTAATCTGAAAATATCCCATTCCCTTTCTATACTTGACATGTAAAAGGCATCAGGCCATGTCTTGACAAGGGTTTTTTGCCTTTTGACATGGCACCTTGCTCCTTCATCACTGGCATTAAGAGCTGGTTGTGAAACACCACGGGTTCAAGACCATGGGCAGGTTGAATTCCAGGTCTGCCGTGCCTGCATGGTTCTTACTGTCTGTGCAGCTCTTTTTGTGAACTTCCCGCTGCAGGTCATGCTTTGTGGCAAAAAAATTCTTCTGTGTGCTGATTGTGTTTTTCATGGAAAAAACCTTCAGTCTGACACATGTTTTTTTAAAGACGTGTTTCACAGATAATCTTTGTGGATTTGCCTGTAGCTTTTTTCAGCCCCATTCTTCTGTCATGTATAACTCTCCTTTTTAATAAGTCTCATTATCCCTCAGTACAAGGTAAGAGCTGGTCCACTTCTCACTGCCTCTTTCTTTAGGTCTGTTGCAACTTTGCTTAAGACACCTAGATAAGATCTCTTTGGTTTCTAAATATGTTTCTGATCTCTGTCAGGTGTATGTATGAAAGTATTACTTGTGTACATGTTATGTAAACTTTATTCATTTATTTACATTTTTGGGGGTGTTTTTTGTTTCTTTGCTTGTTTTATTTTTTGGGGGAGGGAGTGAGGTGTAATTTGGACACATTTAGTTCACATCTTGGTGATCTGTATAAGCAATTTAAAATTATTTCTTTCAGTGTGTCATCTTTCCTTTGGCAGCCATAAAGCTCAGCTTCCATCACACTGCCCCATTTGTTCATTTCTGATCAGTCACCCTGAAGAATATGGTCTGCTCTGGCCAACACTCGAATGGAGCTGCTCAGGTTGTATGACAGGACAAGAGACTTGTGTTTCTCAGTGTTGCTGTCACTGGGGGTGACAAAAAGTCTCCAGTTGCTTCCTAAATGGTTAATCTGTGAGCTGCTGCTGTCCATCATTAGGGTCCTATCTGGTTCGTAATAAGGTCATGTACTTAAAGTGATCCTAACTGTGTTTGTGCAGGCTATTGGGGTATTTGAAAAGTGGTCTCATCTCATAATGGAAGCAAAATGAACTAGAAAAGCAGTTGACTCTATGAAACAGTTGCATTTGGGTCCTCCTGAAGTTGAATTTTCAACTTCTGTACAGGGTAATGCAAGAGCACCAAGCTTTTCATACAAGAAGTAGAAGAAAGTGTATGATCCTACTTGGTCCTAAAAAAAAAAGATTAAAATAATAAGTCTGAAATAGAACTTACAAGTTGACTTTGGATTTCAAAGGGAAGGCTACAGCAATTAACATCTACTACTCTGCTATGAAGCCAGGAGGGATTGTATCTGACAGCCAAATGCTACAGGCGTGAACAGTCAGTGACTACTAGAAAGGCTTTTGTTTCCCTGAAACAAACCACAGGGAGTTTCTTGTGACACTGTTTGATTACAATGTATAGTTTATTTACCTTCTGCACAAAGTTTAAAAAAAAAATTTTGAGAAGTTAAATGCATTCTTCATCTGCAAAGTTAAAAGCACATGAGGGGCTATACTAGGAAATGATGTTGCTACTTCATCTACCTCCAAAACACATTTATGAAAATAACTGAACAGTTACATACATTTTATGAAGAAGAAATCACAGTTGTACTTTTAAAGTGAAAACCTAGCTGCAGAAAACTGGACAACATAGAGAACTTGTTGTCCTTGTCAGAACCCAAGGAGATTTAGAAAGGCATTGCCCTTTGTGAAGAATTTTATTTTAAATCTTTGCTTCCTCACTTTTCTGACAACGTAAAAATAACGTGGTAAAAGTAGGGCATCAGAAGAAAGGATAGGGGTGGAAAAGTTCAGAACAAAAAATCTGGAACAAATGGAGAAACTCCAAAGCACTGGACAGTAATGACAAATTATTCTTTTTCAATAACTGATTTTTTTTTTTCATTTTAAAGGGTATTACCTATAAAACCTATACTAGTTGAATTGAAATATAAGATGGCCATTTCAGAAGTCTGGGAATGAAATAACTTAATAATTTCAAATAAAAAGTAGAATTTGATCAAAGAAAAGCTTATTTGAAGGTTGTTTCTACATTCCCCTTGTCAGCATATACTTTTCTATAGATTTTCACATTATTAATGCCTGTAGGCATTTCAGCTCTGAATATGAGCTCAGCATATGGCGAGAGATGAGTGAGTGTGATCTGAAGGGCTCTGGGATGTGGTTTATGGATTCACAGTCTTATCTTAAGTGTAAGGACCAATAACTCAGTTCTGATAAGGGAAATAGTCTATTGCATTTGTTGGTATTCTTCTGTGATTTTCTGTGGTACTGTGTCAGCGTGGTAGGATTTCAGTGCTCTTCCCTGGTGAAAGCTCAGGAGTGGAAAGCTGGGGCTTTGGTGTTTTGGTGAGATTTTTTTTTTTTTAACACTTGTTAGAGGAAGTGATTGCAAAAATTCCTTTAGCAATAGGTTCCAATTTTGCTGGATGCTTGCAGAGGCCAGTAAACTCTGCAGCATAAATCAGAGAGGGAAGAGTTGGGAACTGACAAAAGTGATTTTTCTTCTGTGAAAGAATTTATGAGCACATTTGCTTTCTGGAAGCATAGGTTAATACCCTTTAAATATGCCTGAGAATAAATCTTTCTAAAGAGACACAGAGGCAGTTGAGGAATGAAGGAAATGTGAAGCAAACACAGCTTAAAGCTAGTCCTGCCCTTTTGCATCAGAAATCTTGCTTCAAACTCACTTGAGTTATGTGAAGTTTTGAAGTGCTCTTGAACAGACCTTTGTGGTGTTTGGCAGCTCTACTACGCAGAGTGCAGGTAATTTAGGAGAAATCCTGACCTGCTATGTGGTGCTTCTGGCTTCAAGAGGCACATTTGTAACTCCCCAGCACATCCAGCGTGGGGAGCCTATAACACATTCATCACTGACTTTAAAACGTGCCTGGGAATTGGTGTTTTCTTGCCCAGTTTCCATAATGATCCTACTTGATCCACAGAGTTTCAGTAGCTTAGTAACTTGGTCAGACTGGAAGCATGACGGGAGCAGTAAGAGAGAGCTCAGGACAATTCTGTAGCAAACAAGTGGGTTTAGGAAGAAAGCTGAGGCTGAGATTTTCTAGCTACTAATCACATTAGATACAAAAGGAAATCCCAGTAAGAAGATTTAAAGAGAAGTGGGGATGAACAAAGATTCTGTTTCAGATGTTTGTGTGGCATCTGTAGCACGCTATTTCATAACCTTTTATGTAATTAATGTAAGAAGAAAGGGGTGTTGTTGTTGTGTTTTAATAACCCCTAGCTAAAAGAAAGGGCAGCGTCTAGCAACTCCATCTGCTGAGTCAGTCTGTAAGCTTGTGGGTGTTTTTTGGGAGAGAGGAGTATTGCTGGTTTTAACATCACATCAGGGATGGACACTAAGATTTGCAACTTGTAAGCAAACGTGATTCTGTCATTAAAGCGGAGAAAGAGTTATTTTTAACTTCTTACTCTAATGCTTCTAATGAGCTTGGCATACTTGTTGCCTTTTCTGTTATCATTCAAGCTGCTGCTGTAGCTTTGGCTGTACTTTGGCTGTCATCATTTCTTCATGAAAGGAGAAATAACACCTCTTTTGGGGAAGAGTTGCCTAGAAAACTGGTATGTCCTCTGTTTTGACTCTTTCAATAACAATTTAATCACTTATGTTTTATGAAAATCAGTCTCCATCAAAAACTATCATGCCAGATGAGAACAACATTTTGGTAAATAATCTGTTGGATCTAGGTTTCCTTTCTGTTGTCTGGAGTACCGTGAAGAGATTAAGAATGTCTAAGTTACAGGAGGTGTTTAGCTAGTCAAAATAGACTCAAAAAAGTAGGCTTTTGCAAATGACTAAAAGATCCCTAGTGGCTGAAATTGCTCATGAACTTTATCAAAGAAGTTACCTTTTCAGGAAAAGATTGAGGCATTCATTTAGTGTTGTCTCAGACTAGAAAATGCTAAATTTACCAGTATTTTACCAGTGTAACACATAGTTCAGTGGAATTCTTGCATTCAAGGCATGGTTCTTCCTGGGTTTGTCCCATGAAGTTTGTGCAAAATAAGCTAGGAGAATGTGTGCACTTAAAACCCTCCCTTACTTCCTGACTTCGGATGGAGAATTGAGGTCAGTGAAAGTAGCACCATCGGTTCCTGAAGAGGTTTTCATCCAAAGTAAGGCCACAGGTTTCATGTGTGCCAGTGATGCACATTGCTACTGCTTCTCACAGGGCTTGATCTGTTCCATGCTGGAAGATGTTAACATTGCCCCTTTGCTCAGTGGATCATCTTTTAATCTGAACTATTTAATCATTTGTTCCCTGTCTCTTGTTACTCAATGTATTTATCACTTAACTGTAAAGCATTTTGAAGTTGAAGGAACAAGGTTTTGTCAGGCATGAGAAATGCAAGGCCGATGGACTAACAGCTGATGTGTATTGAAATCCTGAGTGCTTGTGGAGATTTACTCCTTTGATATGATCAGTGAGTGACCATTTCACTTGTGTGCCCCATGGAAAAGAGATTTTAACTACTACTGAGCCACTCATCTCTGTGCTTAGCACTTTTATTCCACCTGTAAAATGGAGGTAAGACTTGGGCATTCACACAGAAAGCTTCTGGATCTGCAGATCAAAAAGTGCTGCAAAAGCCTTGGGCTGTGTCAACATTGGTCTTCTCTTGGTATACAGACTGAGTGATGTTCTGGGATGTTAGCCCCTAAATCCTGGTGATTGAGCCTAGGACTTCATCCCATTTAATTGCTGGAGTATTAGGAGGAATAACAGCCATTCAGGGGTCTATGAAAAGTCCTGCTAGGGTTCCAGTTGATGTTCATGCCAGCCCATGTCCGGCCAGTGGAGAAGCATGTTCCATAGTGTCAAGTGATTCATGTGTGGCTGTGAGGAGCTGTGCTTCCTGACAGCCTTAGTCATGCAGACGACTTCTCTGCTTCTCCAGGGGAATAAGCAATACCACTGGAAGAACAAGCCCCATTTGATAAGCCTTTAGCAATCAGTTTGTTTCCATTTCTCTGGGGATGAAGAAGTGCAGAAAAAATCAGCTGAGTCTGTTTCTCTTTCTTTACCAGCTGTCTCATGTCACTTTTTATCTCTGGCTCAGGCTATCTGTGGAATCTTCCTCTAAATTGTATTGCTGGCAGCAAGATAGGAATTGTACATTGTCAATAGTCCTCAGTTCATTTACTACTTGCGTCATTGGGGACCACGAGTCACACGAATGGCCTCATGCAACAGTGTCTGTACTTTCATAATCCCTGTTGTTCACTTGGTATTCTGAGTCATTTGATAAAAACTCTGCCTAATTCATTTTTAGTGGATTTGCTTGTCTGCCTGTTCCCTCCCCTGTTCCACCAGCAGTAATGCAGAGCTGGTGAATGACTTGACTGGTCTTTTGCAGAGGCAACACAATGTGTGTGAGCCAGGAGGTCACGTGCTGGTACGAGCTTCTCTGATTAATCCCTTTGTTAGCATCTGCTGGGATATGGTTTTTGGCAAGTGCCAGATACCTGGGTAATAGGTAGAGGAAGGAGTAATAGATGTAAGGAGCATGGATTTCCTTCTCCTTGTGTCGTAACTGCAGTGCTGCTGCAGTTGGTGATGTGTTCTGCTTGGTGCAGATGTGTGGATGTGAGCAATGGATCTGTGCCCCTCTCAGCTTCATCACCACACGCTTATAAATCAGCAGCATGAGGAAGAATGTACTTGTGTACGTTAATGCACAGGTCAAGAAACTGAGATGAGATTTCCCTTTTTGCACACCATTGTTTGGGGACACTAATTCAAACCCAAGTATTTTCTTTCCTTTTAACGTCCTTTAGGTATTTGTGTAGGATTTAAATGTAAGTCCTAAATGACCAGGCAATTTGAGACTGGTTGTGTTGATGCTGCTGAAGGAATCTCTGTGTTTTGGAGGCTGGAAGAAAAACATGCAGTTGATTTATCTGACACTTTATCTAGAAATTAGGTGGTATACCTGTGCTGTACTACACAGTGCTCAGTGGAGCAGAATTTGTAACCCAGTATCTATCCATTCTCGTGACTTTAAGGGAACTCTCATTCCTGGAGAATTCAGTTTCTGCCTGAAGTCCTGTAGTGCAAAATTTATCTCTCGCCTCTGTGTGTGCATTCATTTTTTTGTTTCTGTAGAAAGGCCACAAACAACAGTACCAGCGTTAAAGTACTACAGCTGAAAGCTTGCTGGCCAAGGTGAGCCACCAGATTTTATATCTGAAATAACACTCTTGCTTAAGTTATGCCCCTTCAGTGGATAGCAGGAGCAAAGTAATAAGAACCTGTTCTCATTGCATGGTCCTCCAGGTCTGGAGAGTGTTAAGGGGAAGAAAGTGTCTTCTGCAGTTCTCTGTTTTTTTCCCTGGTGAATCTACTGGTGTTTTGCCCTGGTTTGGGACAGCTGCTCCATCAGCAGCACTGAGAGTGCCTGATCATCAGAGATCCTGGGCCTCCAGGGGCTGTGCATCAGTGGTGCATGGTGGGTGAGTTTTCCTGAAGCCAGAGATGCCACTGATTCTGCAGGCCCTGGGCTAGTTGGCTTCTCACAGTGAGGAGCCCTGGTGCACAGGCAGCAGCTCTGTCTGCGTTGGGCTGGCTGGTAACTGCAGTTCTCAGGGGAGCTCAGGTGTAATGGCAGTAAAAAGAAAGGGAGCAAGTCTGAAATGAAAACAGGGAAGTGGTGCACCTGAGAGCAAGGGAGGACAAGCAACATCACTTTGTTACAAAGGCAACTTGGTTTGAAACAGAAGAGTCAGCATCAAACACCAGTGTATGCTTTGTCTGTCTTGTTCCTAAGATGAAAAATGGAGTTACTGCTAGTGACAACTACTAAGTGGATGTGCTAAGTGATAAAGAATTCATTATATCTTGTTGTACTGAAAGCTAAGGATAGCCACCACTCCTGCTTCTGGGTTACTGATACTACCACAAAGAGTGCTAATAGCCTTGTACCTCCAGTGCAGGTCTAAGTGCCTTTCTCAATAGTTGCTGCCACCTGACATAGATTTCAACATGTTTTCTTGAGAATGTCCCTCTCTGGGACTTGCATTACTGGCAGCTTTAGGAATTTGTGATTTGGTGGTCACTTTTTTGTTCCTGTGCAAGAGCTTTTTGTGCATTATTACTCATCAAAAGCTCCAGTAAAAGTTTTTTAGTGAATTTTACACCTACGGCACCTGTGTCTTCTCACATCCACTGAGGCAAAGGAGTATATGCAGTTCCAGGAATACAGTTCTGATCTTAATGACACCAAGATAAATAGGAAATAGTATTGATGCTAACAAAGATGTTGATAAACCTACGTGTAGTTTTTTTAATTAGAACATTTTTTCATTCTGAGATTTTATGGTACTTTCTAATGAAGAAATAAACTTGTTCATTTTGGACATAATCCTGAGTGTTCTAGAAACCAGCTATATCCAAAAATAAAGCTGACTTATCTATTTCAACAGGCAAGCTTGACATGAACAAATTTGGTATTAGAAATACCTTTTAATCTGTAGGACTGTAAAGATATGATTTCTATTCTACAGAAATCTTGTGGGTTTATTTCCAAATGTCTCTTTTCCTAACAGACATTACGTGTTGTAAGAAGGATTTTCAGAACAAATACTTAGAAATTTTTCTTCAGTAGAGCAACCATCCTTACTCCAAATTCAGTATTTCCATTTTGCCTACATATAATTTCTGTAAACTCTTAAAATCTGATTGCAATGAAAATGCACTAAGTGGAACAAAAAAAAGACTACTTAATGTTGTCTGTTATATTCCTTTTGCAAAATTTTCCTTAATCCTTCGTCTTTCTCTTTATCTGATACCAAATTACTCTGCAAAAGCATTCTAGGCCTAACTCAAATATGCAGGATGAGGGTGTGTGCAATCCTATGGTTGTGTTTCTTAATCCTAAAGTTTGTGTTAAGAGTAAACCTCTTATAATATTATCTGTTTCATATTTTTTGGTGTCTGGGGCAGAGGGCTGTCTGTAACACAGAACACTTCTATTTTTCCATATGTATTTTATGACTCATTAACCTTCCTTTCAGTCTGCATATGTAAACAAGAATCCCATTTTTTTTATTTTTAAAGTCCAGCCACTATACCTTTGGTTTATCTATTCATGACCATTGAAACCAAGTGCCTGACAAACTATACAAGTGAGTCAGCTGACAGTTTAGAAGTGAATTTAAGAAGCTGCTACTACAAATCACTTCCTATCAAATATCTTGAAATAATAATAGTCCTAATACTATTCTGAACTGTCTGTCTGAACTTTGACAGAAAGCATGGAAATGACATTTAATGAACTGAGGCAATCATTAACCTATCTGTCTCTGTGGCACTCCTGTCTGACCTCTTGTTTAACCAAATAGATGTGCAGGTTGTTTCCCATGACAGTTCTCCTCCTGCAAGTATTCATAGCGAATGCATGTGTAACCAGCTTGTCAAAGACACTAATTCAATGTAACCTTCTGAAATACATAAACCTGCAGCTTGTATAATATTTTGGACATGTTAGTTGGCAGATGCAGTGTGGCACCAAGTGCAGTCAATCCACCTTTCTCTCAGAAGAGTGGGGAGGAAGTTTTTGGTGGCATTTTATCCTTTCAGCTTGGACTTCACTTGCGTAAAATCTCTTCTGTTCTTTGCTACCTGCAGTAAATCTTTTGTCCTGTGTTTCTCAAGATCACTACCAACATACTGGCAGTGGGGGGCATTCTGTTCCAGTCTGATGTGGGCAGGGGGTGGCTGGTTTTCTTGGCTACCCCCAGTTAACTCTCAAACCAGCATGCCAAGTGTCACCAGCAAGCTGCTGGTGATTGCCCAAGACCTAAAGTCTTAGGTGAAATTATTTCAGTTATCCTAACGTGAAGAAAAGTTTTATAATCAGATAACCTGGGGTTTTTTTCATTTGCTTTGAGTTTTGATAGGTAAAGGAGAGTATCAGTAAACTGAAAGCAAGAGCCAGAAGAATTGGCAGACACAGAAGAATCAGTGGTTGAAGCCAAGGCAGGAGGCGGCATTTAATTATAGTAGGGTTTGCTAGTCTTGGGGTGTCAGTTGGCTGAAGTGTTCATGTGGATTTGGCATAGTGGGTGTAATGCACAGAAGCAAGACTCCAAACAGGCATTTTGTTTCAAGGGAGGATTCGGGATTTTTGGGTACCCCTCTCTGAGCTGGATTGCAAAAGAATTAGAACAAGGAGAGGAAGGGGATGGAGGAAGAAGTCCAGCACAGGTGAACCCAACCCCCTTTTCTCACCATTCTGACACTTCACCCTCAGAAGCTGTATCAGGCTTTTACCCTGACATCTGCCTAGCAGTTAGACCATGTTAGTCCTGCTGTGAGGGCTGGAAATAGGTCCAGGCAGAAGCAGCACCATGAGTCAGGAGTTCAAGGGAATCCCAAGAGGTGTGGAAGGCAATGAAGATCTTTCAAAATGGGTCTCTTCACCCCTCACATAAAACTTCTTGATCTTGTTTGCACAAGGAATCCATTTTCTTTGTCATCTCTCAAAAAACCAAAGATTTTTTCATAGTACCAGAGCTTTTATAACAGGCACATAGAGGCATGCAAAATTTTTCCAAGACTTTAGATGATTGTTTGTGGCACTCACTTTGTTTACTCCCTCGGGGAATGGATGCTTGTTATATTCCCATCTTTTGCAATAGCTCTAATACATTACAATAGCTTGTGGTGACCCTGACAAACAGTGAAAATTTATGGCTTTTATGCTTTGCCCAAAATCTATTTTAGAGTAGAGATGCACAACAAGCACATGCTTGTTTGGGCTGCATCTACTGCTCATGCCTTCTTGGTACTCCAGTCCTGCTTTGTGCCTCCTCTCTTCTACCAGCTCAAGACCACATCTCCTGCTGTGTTGGTAATGTGGCTGGCTGTTAAACATGTTGGACTCGAGTGTAGGTTTGACAGCCAAAATAGGCAGAGTACCTGTTCAGAGAGACCATCTGATCACTGCCCACTTGCTGTACACCAGCCACTGCCAGTCACCGGCTGGACATGCCAGAAATCTGTGAGCTGGCCCAAGTGGTGCACTGGATGTGCTAGCCTGTCCCTGGCCGAAGTGCTACTGCTTACCACAGAGTTAGGAGGAGAGGATGAAGGGAAAGTTTAGAAGAAGAGAGAAAAGCTCTGCACACAGTAATTATATAGCCTTTCTAATTGCTCATGGCTTGTGAGTGTTCTGTATCTAATCCTACTGTGATCATGCACATTTTAGTGTTCTGATGTTATGGTTGGACTCCATGATCTGAGAGGTCTTTTCCAACCTCAACAATTCTATGATTCTATGAAATATGCCCCTTGAAAACTTCCTGAAAGAGATACAAATGTCTTAGCAGACAAATATTCAGGGCTAACTGTTCTGAGTTAATTTCAAAATCAAACATTATCTTTCACTAGGAAGATACAATATTTTCAAAATACAAATTTGAAACATTCCTATAAAGAGTATGAATAAACTTATTATTATTGTGCATTCTTTGTGGTTTTTAATGTGCTTATCAGCACTATGTAAGCACTCTTGCCCCTATCTGGGACATTTTAATGCCAATTCTTACCAAATCCATTGCAAGTTTTTGGCCCACTCTCCTTTTCCATAAAAGTCAGCTGTTTAAGCTATATTCGCTTTTGTTCAGAAAGAAATTACGAAAAATTACTTCAGCACCGATGCGTGTTTTACAGCCACCTGTGCCACTTCGAGTTCTCTGTACTCAGACAGCAACAAAAGCTGTGATAGCAGCTGTCTTTACCAAAAACAAAACAAAGCCTGTGAGTTTTAAGAATAGAGAAAAGGCAGTGGTAGAATCAGGGGGGTTGTTCCTTTTATGTTTTTGCACATGTCAGAGTATTTTGACATTAGACAGTGAAGACAGTGAACAGGAAGGGTTGAATGACGTTGGGGAAGGTCTAAAGATCAGTATTAACTGTGGTTAAGTCGGTCAGAAACTCTTTTGGGATGGATATTCATACCAAAGTGCTTCATCCATCTTTTTCAGGTGCATTGATTCACACTTCTGTGATTCCATCCCATCCCCCCTTCATCTGTAAAGAGAACAGAGGTTGCAACATGCTCTTCAAAAAACACCTGAAGGAGGGCTAAAACTAAGACTTGCTTTTGCATTCTCTGGTATGAGATCTGCTACCTGTGATCCATACAGGAGCGGGGGCATGATTTTCTTGAGTGGCTCTCTAGCCGTAGCTCACAAAGGCAAGTGGTACCAAGGTCTTGCTCTTAAAGACTCAGAGACACAGGAGCCTCTGTGGAGCCATGAAGGATCATGGAGCTGGCTCCTACCTAGTCAAATGCTGCCTGAGCTCAGGCAGGCAGGGCTTTGGGAAAGCCTCAGGAGGGCCACAGCTGCCAGCTGAAAGTTGATTCATTGAAGCAATGGCCATCTGAGGATATTATGTGAGGTCGACTGCTTCTTCCCCTTCAGCCAAAATGGCCCATTTGCAGGCAGCATGAGTCCCTACATCCAGGTATATGGATGAAGAGAAGTGATGAACTACTCGTTTTCTGGCTGTGACAAAAATAATTTTCTCCCAAATAGCAGAAATTTGGCTTAAGGCCACAAAAACCTGTTTGTGGAGGAAGGGATTATGAATAGTGCATGGCAAACCACAGAAAAGATTCCATCTGCTTCAACTTTGTGTCTAAATATCCCTGAAAGAAGCTTGTGTGCAAAAAAGTAAAAAAAAAAAAACCACAGACAGATGTGCCTCTTGTCTTTTGCATGCTTAATCATCACAGTCTCAGGTCTTTTAGGTGTTGGAGTGTGTCCAAAGAAGGGCAACAGAGCTGCACATCTTACACGAGGAGAAACTGAGGGAGCTGGCATTGCTTAGCCTGGCTGAGGGGAAACCTTAGCACTCTGTACAACTGCTTGAAAAGAGGTTGCCCAGGGAGGTGGCTGAGTCACCATCCCTGCAGGTATGTAGGATGGGGCATTTAATGATATGGTTTAGTGATGGACTTGGCATCCATTTAACACAGTGATCTTAGAGGTCTTTTCCAGTGTAAACAAGGCTGTTCTGTTCTGTAGAGCTACTCATGTTTGATTTTTAAAGAAACAGCTGGATGCAACCTATGTTCAGCTACATTCAAAAAATAATATTGAAAGAGAGTGTGTCCCACTATAATAATTGGCACTGTGTGCTCTAATTTTTTATTTCTCTTTTCTTGTTACTCTATTCCCAAATTGCTAATTAGAGTAAACAAATTGGCTGTAGAATACAAGACATCATGTAGTCTGCCAAAAAGAGTGGCTGGCATTTGTACAAATTGGGTGATGATGTGTTTGAAGACTTAATGTTGGAAAAATCTTTACACATTCTCTTCATCCTCCCTGTCCTCCTGCTGAAGTGACTCGATTTCAAAGGCAGCAACATATTGCTCCTTTGTTGTCAGAGGTTTGGTTAACAGAAATTAAATTCCCCATGAAAAATTTTGGTACTCTGCCAATTAAGTTTTGTCATTTTGCTAAACAGCCACTAAGTGCAGGCCCTGAGTGAAGAGCAGCTTGAACGTAACGCAGCTGAAGTGTTGTGATAGTGGCTGCAGTAGTTTGGCTTGGCAAGCAGAGAAGTCCTGAGAGTGTCTGCTGCTGCAGAGTAGTGCATGTTGGTGCTGCAGTCCTGCGGTGCTGCACGGCCTCTGCACGAGTGTTGTGCTGTGTGTCCGTGTGCACCCTGCCTGTGCCTCACAGCGCACATATGGGTGTCTGAAAAAGACTGTTTAGAGTGGAGCTGGATATTCCAGTTCCTTTCTGTGCTGAGTGATCTGAAATGGAAGTGTTGGTACCATCACTTGCTTTTTCTTGGTGATTTGCTGTCCTCATATCCCCGTGTACTGGCCAATGACATACAGTGATTGATTTGTTCTGAATTTGTATGGTAATACAAAGGTTAAAGCAGAGTCCTGATGTTAATTTTCCAAGGATATTTTTGCTGGCACAGTGGCAGACCCATTTGGATATCAATGATACACAGAAATTACTGCAAGTATTATTTTCCAATAGGATCAAAGACTTATGAAAGGTTTTCCTCAAAGTAACATGCTACAGGTGGATTCAGAAGTGACATTGGATCCAAGGCTGGTATTAGGAGGGAAAACCATTCCCTTTTCTTCTGAAATCTCCTACTTTTATGGAGCTTTCAGTTAGCCTAGGACTCAATAATTTTCAATAAGCCCAAACTTGGAGTGATGGTCTTGTTTATAAAAAGGGAATATAACTAAAAGCATTCAGCTAGGCTGACCTGACTCCTGCTACTGTGGTGTCTTCGGAAATGGAACGTTTTTGATCATACTAACCAAAAATATTTCTAGAATATGTTTCCTCACTGATAACTGTTGTCTTGAGAAATTATGGTCTTTTCTGAATGAGGCAGCATGAGGAACATTAAGGAACCCTGTAGGTGTGGGCATGGAGTTTTTTCTGTGTCATCCCAAATCCTCTGGCAATAAAGACAGTGTTTGGTCCACAGGGCACACAGGCTTGCACAAAGGGATTTTTATGGCAGGAGTTTACTGGGATACATGGTGCTTGTTTGTGGCTCCTTAGCTGTAAAATGGGAGTGTCTTATTTCTCTGATAAGTTTCTGGGCACAGCAGTGGAGCTGTTGGAACAGAAGCAGTGCTAAGTAGGCTTAATGCAGATGATCACTTTTCAAGGTTTGCATCTGCCGTCATATATTTGGCCATTAATAATTCTTGCTGCATATCTTAACAAAACAATCTGCAAAATCCTTGGCTGCAGGCTGTTTCCAGGTTCAGATGTGCTGCTTGTCTAGTGGATGTGGAAGAGCATTGCATTGTCACACCGCCTTATTCCACCCTTTGATCTCACTCACAGTTCTGCACACATAAAGATTTTGAGAGCGTTGGTTTCCTTTTCTCTTCAACACAAGCATCTAATCTAAAATATCTCATTTGAACAAATTGCAGATATGAAAATGGAGCTTTAAGACAAATGTTTATTGGCTCAGAATTGGAGAGGGGTCAACTTGAGTGGAAAACACAAGCCTTGGAGTCAAGATGTCTGAATTCCTTTCTCAACATGCTAGATTTCCAAAGTAACTGGAAGCAAGTCTTTTGGTGCCTCAGTGAGTTTGGAGGATATTTGGCCCTTTCTTTTATTTACTATTAGAGGTCTTAGTTGGCTTCCTTTTAAAGATCTTAATTGCTTTAAAATAATGGCATTATTGTCAATGAGGTAGTAAGTTTCAAATAAGTGTGGTATATTGTATATACTTACTGATTCTGAAGAGTAGTAAAAAAACATATAAAATGTAGCATCAAAAATAGGATATATGTCAAATAGTTTTACCAGCTGCTTCACTACCACAGAATTGTTGCACTTTTTCCTTTACAGAGTTAATCTCTAAAAAAAACAGGAGTTGGATCATAGGTTGTATCACAGGATTTGTAGCTGACTCTGACCTGAAAAAATACTTTGGTTATTCTTTATTAAAGAAGTTCTTGGTTTTAACTCTGTTTCTAGACATTCCCTGGAAAATCTCTTTTTACTGCCTGTGTTTTTGTTTTTGGTAAACTTAATAAGTAATGCCATTGTTGCAGCTTGCAGAATATTTGTCATTATTATCTCAGATTGTATTATTTAATAGTATTGATTAGATGTATAAAGGATGATTAGATGTATACAGTATTGATTGGATGTATATAGGATTACATGTACAAAACCCAAATATTTTAAAGTAGCCCTACTAACCTGTCGTTATTCAAAGTATGATTCATTCTAGGAGTCAAATGCCCATGTAGATCCTTTTATTATTTTCCTTAATATGCTACAAGTAAGCGGATACTCTTGATACTTTATATTAATAGAGCCTCTTAATTTTGGGACTGGGGGAGAAGAATGACTTTTTTTTCCCATCTTGAAACTCAGAGTCCGGTGGGGTTTTTTTTCTGATTTTTGTGTTTTCCCTCCTTCACTGGTGTTTTTACCCCTGAGGTCTATATTCCTTTTCAAAAATGAATTATGGAGAAAATGAGAAGTTCATCATAACTAAAGAAAAATTGAGGGTAAACACCCTTGAGTAGTCAGTATGTATTCGTTTCATATCTAGAAGAGATGATTGGTTTTATCTTTTCACTTTCCTTTACACAGTTACAAGATTTAATGTATCCATCTGACTCCGTATAGATTAATCTGTCATCTTAAAAGACTAATCTGTTCTATGTCTCACTTATACAATTCTTTTAATGCTTTTCTGGGTCCAAAATAATTTTTAACTTGTTTTTATTGAAAATATGTGTGCCCAATCCATGAAAAACATCCTTTAAAATGGTCATTTAATTATTTTCTCCTAAGTATTTATGTAATGGAAATTACTTTAGCACCTGCACTGTCTTTGTAATAGGGCAAAAGCAGAATTGCACCTGCTGTGGGGTAAAATTTAAGCATTATGTACACTGGACATTTCATATCCCTGGTTCTGCTGGACTGGGGAGTTCTTGTAGTTTGACCTCCTAAAAGAAGGTCAGTGCATTAATGAATCAATATAGGGAACATTCTTAACGTATTGCCTTCTGTCTGCCCACCCTAGTACTCTGCAAATTTGTCTTCAGTAATGCAAGCAAATCATTTATCCTACCTTCACATTGTCCTAAGGAAAGGAAGAAGAATGGAGAAAAAAAGAATGACAAGAAAAGGGGCAGGAGCAGCATGACAGTTACGTACAGTAACTCACAAAAGTGCTGCATATGTGCCGAGAGAAGGAAGATTTCAGTGTTTTTAAGGTGTCTGCCTTAGCTGCAGAGGACAGACAGACCTGCACCCCATTCTGTCTCAAACCCACCAGGGCTCAGCACCCAACTGGCAGACTGCATCATGAGCCTTATTAGCAGCTGGTAGTTCAGACTACAACCAGCCTGCTCAGTGGGTGATCCTAGCAGTTAGGATTGCTTCCCCAAAAAATGCTGTCAAGTTTCTCTTCCCGGTGAGAGGAGTTCTGCTTGAGAATTTACGTCAATTCTGGGTCCTTTGAAGAGAGGTGAGAATAAATGATGTCTTAGAAATGACAAATGGCTTCTGTTGGCCCCACCTCTCCTTGTGGTCACCACACACAGGAGGGTTGCCCAAGGTATGTCCTGTTAATGCAAGGGGACCTCCTGTGCCACTGCCAGGTGAAAATAAAAGAGTGTATGCAGCAAGTGTACATTAAATCATTTTATTCACTATGGGCTTAAGCAACATGTTTGGAAAAATGTTAGAAAGATCTTGATTTCCTTACTCTTTAAAATGACCTCTGTGGATTTACCTTAATCAAACATCAAAAGCTGTGGTAGTGATACCTTGTGCAGTTAAAACAGGAAGAGACACCTAGGCCAAGTAACATAAATCCCTTATCTGTCAGATATTGATTGCAGTTTAATGGGAACTCAGAAATCCTCGGTTTGCATTTCTTCTGCCAGTGAAGCAGGGACTCTTGTCACCTGAGCCTGGTGGATGCAGCTGAGGAGGGCTTTGATGTTTGCACTCCCCTTGCTGCCAGCAGCTGAAGACCAGCACCAAGGGACTCAGGCACGCTGCACGCTGCCATCAGCATGTGCCTGACATGGGGAGCTTTGCAGCTCCTCCCGCTTCCATTCCTCCTGCTCATACACTGATTCTTCTAGATCCTCCCATTTCTCTTGGTTGATCCACCTTGCTGATGACACGCACACGTGCATCTTATAACAACTGGGTGGCCCAGTGAGGATCCCCCCTGCCTTCTGCAGATGAGAATAGGCTTGCCTTGGAGAAGGCAGGAGGATTGTATGTATGGCTTTGAAGATTTCTGCTATTAGAGAAGTGAATCCTCTGGACAGCAGATCAGTTTTACCCAGAAGCAGGACCAGTTTTGAGAAACAGCTGTATTTCTCTGACAGTCTGGCTAATCTGTGCCTTGTTTTTTATTACTGTGATACAAGCATTTGTAAAAACAGAGATTTGGGTTTGGTTTGGGTTTTTTTTATTTTTCATTATTCAAATAACCGAAAATCCATATGAAAAGTACATTTGTATGTGTGCCCAGATGCAGAGTCCCTGTTAGTGGGGCCAGCTGGGATTAAAGTCTCATTTGTATAATTTATAAAGGCTTTGGAATTTTTCCTACGGTTTTCAGCCGTAAGCTGGAATTTAGCTTTTGTCAGACTGCTAGACAGCTTGCACAATAAAGCTTCTAACTAAAAATATTTTCTGTGCAACCCAGAAAACCTCACCATTTTAAATGCAGTGACAATGGAGTTGGTTTGAAAAAACAAATTATTAAAAAAGAAGAAAATGCCCAAATAATCATGTTCTGTGTGTTTTAAAGGCTTAATCAGCGAGCTTCATGCATAAGTAGCACAACATACAGAAAAGCAGAAATGGTAAGTAACTTGGGAGGCACACATGGGATGCTCACTTGCACACAGCAGTAGAGTCCCTTTGCACAGCATCAGATACCCTCTGATGGGCTGTTCTTAGACCATTTGGGAAGAGCTGCTGAGGTGCAGTGGTTGACCAAGCCCACCTCCTGAGGCTGGCCAACTATTCTACTTCTAGCCCATTTCTCACTGCAATTCAAGGGAATCTCATTGCTTGAACTGCTGGGTAAACGTCTGTCTGAACCCTGTCCAGGTAGTTTGCCCTCCAGGGAGTGCAACCTCACTCCATCTGATTCTTCCTCCTGCCACAACAGGTGTGTGGGTAGCAAGGCAATGCTTTCCTTACACCTCCCAGCCAGGCACCTGCATGGGAGGATTTGGAGGTGTCATGGATAACACAGCAGTGCCTCCAGCATGTTCCTTAAGCTATTCTGTGGCTTGCGGAGTCGCAAAGTGACAAGTATGTCATCTCACAAAGGGGTGGTGGAGCCACTGTGTGCATAGCTCCTGGAAAAAAGCAGTGCAGCCTATTCCAGCAGGAGCTGGGCTTGTGGGGTGAGGTAACCAGTAAAAAAGATAGGAACTGAAATTGCATCTCTTCGCTCCCCAGCAAAGTATTTTTTAAATTATTTTTCACTTTTTTTTTTCCATCTTTCTTTCTTAAATAATCTTGCAATGAGCCCAGCTTTCTCTTTGATTTTGCATGGTGATGAATCTTCTCATCTTTCCTGGCATTTCACAGCTGTTTGTTCACAGCTTTCTCCAAATATAAGAACAGAAACAGACCTTCAAGCAGAGGATTGTTGTCTTTTTGGTGTTCTTGAGCTCTATATTAAAAGCCCTGCGTATTTTTCTAATCAGGATTACAGAATTAATTTGCATGGTTTATCCTCTGGTATTTTTTTCTGATGGAGCAGAGTTTGTATCTCTTTTGTGAAAATTTTTATGCTTCATCGACCTTACTTTTGTTATTGCTCAGCTGTTTTTCAAGAATCTGTGGATTAAAAATGAAGTTTGCAGGAAGAAAAGCCTCCACTTAGGTAATTTGAGTAACTAATCAAAGTGTCTTTATGCTCTGTATAGTTTCATTTGGTAACTGCTGTGCTTATGGAAAACATTTCTCATGTGGGTGAATGGTGCATTTATTCACAGCCATTTATATTCGGTTGCATTTTGACTATAAATAACTTTTGTTTCAGTAACATGAACGCAAAGTTCAGTGAGCAAATGTTCCTGAGGGAGATTTGATGTTGCTCTCTGCATTTGGAAGTTTATTTACATAAGGTTTTCGTATGAATTTTCCTTCACTTTAGTGGGTAGGTGCAAAGAATACATTTGTAGTAATAGCACAGCAGGAAATGAATGTCTCTCCAATTGAGAATTTATGAGTATCTGTTGCTGTTGTTGTTTCTTAAGAAAAGCAGCAGGATGCATTCATTTTGAGGTACTGTCAGTGTGGATTTTTGTTCTTTTTGTGTGTCTTACAGAAATCTGAAGTAAAAATTAAACTGATGAATTGTAGCAAGTAGAAACAAATATGACAGGGACAGCCAATATATGCGTGTTCAGTGTAGCTGTAATAACTTGTTTTGATTCATGTTTATTTGCATTTTGCTTCAGCATGTTATGTGCATGGCAGTGTCATAAATTTACTAATGGTGCAGTATTGATAATCCTTATGATTTGCCTAGGAAAGTATCTGGTACCAGATGGCCAGGATATAAAATTTCTTTTCTTTGAAACATACTGGGATATTGAAAATGCACTTTACTGCAAATCAAGATGGGGGGAAAAAAAATTACATGAAATTTCTGGGGGAAATTACTTACAGGTGAAAGATTTGTTTCAGAACTAATATTTTTTATTTTTATGATTTTTGCATCATGAAATAAATTCTGTGGATCACATACAAATATCAGGAATGTATCCTCACAAAAAGCACTTTGAAGTGAACATGTGGAAAGCTTCATTTGTGCAGTATCCAAGTGTTCCAGCTTTTACAGAGGGGTTTGGACTTGTTTCCATTCAGTTCCAAATATCCAGTGGTTACTTACTTAATTTTCATCTGGGTTGACAGGTAGTATTAATGAGCTGTGTAGAGATCTGCATTTTAATGACAGGTTTAAGAGGGAAATACTTGGCAGTGTGAAAAGGAAGGAATTTCCAGGCACTGAATGAAAAATGTAGAAGGGTTGAGAAAAGAAGGGGACAAGTTCTGTCCTTCCATTAACACCCGTGGTCATGAGGACTACAGACCAATTTTGGCCACTGAATGATCTGCAGTGGCTGCAGTAACATCTGGGGCTTGTTGCACATCAACCCAGAAGTGAAAACAAGAGTGAAATGAAGAGAACTGGGCTTTTTGTGCAGGTGGAGTTGGTAGTGTTACTGTAGTGGTTTTATGGTCAATTTATGCACTATTCCCTGATTTTTTTTCTGTGAGATAAACCATTAGGAGACAGCAAAGCAGGCACACAACTTATATGCTATGATAAAGTTTATTAACAGATCTAAGAGAAAAGGAAAGAAAAAAAAACCAATCAGAACAAACAGAACTCTTCTTCTTCTCCCTCCCCCTCCTTCTCCTCTCTCTCCATCCATGTTGCAGTTGTTAAGAAAGGAAAAGAAAAGGGTTTTTTTCTGCTTTACGTGGTTCTCCAAACTGCCACCTCCTGCAGCAAAAACCATCTGCAGTGATGTAAAGTCTCTTTTTT